>CAIGRO010295303.1:0-13203 GCA_903798355.1 Fraxinus baroniana
TGAATGGTCATATAGCTAACTCATTAACTGTATTTTGTAAAACAAGTCATCTTTTGGTTATAATGTAAATTTGGCGGTTCTTTAAACTCTTTAAATTATTAATTTAATTTTCATGATATATTTTGGTTTTATGTTGATATGTTTACAATATAATAGAATAAAGAAAATAATAATAATAATAATAATAATAATAATAATAATAATAATAATTAATGACGTTAAGTATAGGGTCGTTACAAAGATGATGAAATCAATCGGGTAGATAAATTTATCAACCTTTATCAGCACATCTTCCATAATTCCCTTAGGTCGTTTAATGGATTGTCAGCTAGTTGCAAAAATATAGTTATTGGTTTTGCTTCTTCTAATCAAGAAACATGTATACAGATAATGACATTAAATTAACACTGGCAACTAAACCACATAATAAATGCTCAAAATAATAAAATCAATGATGCAAGGTATAGTAAAACTCTCTGATCTTTTAATTTAGAAAGTAGTTTCTTCAAGAGAATTGCACTACATTCCCGTTCAAACAAACTGATTCATGTTCTTCCAACTTTCTTTTATTGGAAAGAAACTCGTTTAGAAATTTGGCATAGCTAGGCATTTGTGCTAATGCATTTACGAATCAATGTATTGCTTATGATCCTTGTGGGAGTTCTACAAGTTGTTGAGCTATCTGACTAATTTGTGTCTCCAAATATTTTATAGATGATTGTTGATTTTGAAAATTTGTATCAATTTGTTGGAATACTTTATTAGCTTTCTATATATATTTCTGAAACATCTCTCTAACTTGGTTTTCTCTCATGTTGGAATGATTTGAACTACTCATTAATTGTTGATTATTTGACCATCTAAAGTTCAGGTGTTGCCTCCATCTTGAATTATATATTTGTGAATGGGGGTTGAAAGTGCGGAAACCATTTTGAATATAGTTTACTTGTTCTTCTGGAGGAGCCTGCAACAAGCAATCTTATGTAGCACGATTGACTCTACAATTCTCACATTTCGAACTAACCATCACTACATTTGTTCCATGTGTTTGTGAATTAACCAATAATTCCACTTGCTTTGTCAAATCAGTTATATATGGATTAGTAGATGTCGTGCTGCCTAGCACAAGAATTCGAGCTATTTTCTACGGTACTACTATTTCTGATGAAAACATGGAATGCGTGTTTACTATCAACTCAAATAAATCCAAACATTTGTTGAACTAATTTACCTATTATGGACCTGTTTGCTGAAGAATCTACTGAGATTTAGCTAGTGGTAAAAGTCTGGTATGTTGACCTATGGTTGATTATAACCTTAAAGTTTTGATTATAACAAATAAGTTAATCTTTTCACTAACAAATTGAATTTAAGTAATTATAGTTTTTCAAAGCTTATAATGAAAAATAGATCGATGGTTGTCAAAAGATCAAAAGATTCCTCACAAATTGGACTTACAAATAAGGCCAAGATCGAAGTTAAAGTCTTCCAAGCATGTAAGAAAAGATCCTTCAAGACGAAAGCGTAAAGAGCTAAAGAAATATCAAGAACTGGGTCTTTTTAGATCAAATGTAAAGGTACTAATACTTTAGTATTTAGCAACGAATGTGTTGAGTTGAAAAACTTTTTTATGCATTGGAAGCTTTTTGTGCACTAAAAGTTATTTTGATTAAAAGTAAAATTGATTTTCAAAATGATGTTTGGACTTATATTATACTTTTAAAACATCATTTACCTTGAAAAACACCTTCCAAAAGTCTACATTTGTCAAAATATTCGAGACGGATCAAACGGGGCTAAACCATAAATATTGGCCAAATTTGCCAAGGTAGTTGACCGAGGTCAATCGACGGTGGTTGACCAAAAAGGTCCAACTGTCCAAAATTGAACATTTTGATTTTTTGTTCTACAACAACTATATTGGTCTTCCGAACATAAGGCGGCCAATTGGCACTCTTTCGAACGTTTAGAAAGTTTTGCTTTTTGAACTCTATAAATATCCTCATTCTTTTCTTTCTTCACATCAATTTTTAAGAGCATTAAAGTGAGAAATCCTCGAACAAAACTATTTGAGCTTATATCTTATTTAATTCATCAAACTCTTACTTTGAAAACTTTTGATTGATTGAATCAACTTTTGAAAATCATCTTTTTTATCAAAAATTTTCTCATCTAACACTTGAGCTTCATTTATTGCAATTCATTAAAGTTTTAGTCTTTCTTAGAGCTAAATTCATTTGTATCATTAGTAAAAGAGAGGTTCAAATTGTAAAAACATTCTTCATATTTGTGGTCGTATTGAGATCCATTGAAAGCTCAATAGTTTGGGTCATATTGAGATCTCATAAAACTCAATATTGCATAAGGATTGGTGCTCTTTATTTCTAAGTTACCAAAAAAATTGTAAGGGTTTGAATTACACCACAAGTCAATTAATATAGTGAAAAGGCATTACTTGTAACAGAAAACTTGGTAACGGAGGACGTAGATCATTGGTTGGGATTGAACCTCCACAATTATACCGTTTGCACTCTCTCTTCCATTTTCGTTATTGCTTTCGTATTTGTGCATTTTGTTTGATTGATTTATTTGTTCCCAACTTGCTTGAATTTGAATTAATTTTTCGAAAAAGTTTTGAAAACCAATTCACCCCTCTTGGTTAGTTATCCTTGGGCTTTCATGGAGTAGAAATACTGTACTTGATTACCCATGCTTATTCCATGATTTGGACACTTTCTTATCGATTCCATAAATCCGTTCCAAGCTTTATGATAACCCTTCCCATCACGTTGTTAGAATGTTTGGATTTTCAGTCAGATTTTTGCTACTTTTGTCGGTGGGAAGAATTTATTGCAAAATTACCTCGTCAAGCCCTCCCAAGTAGTGATACTTCCATGAGGCTCAGCATCCAATTAGTCCAAAGCTACATCTTTCAATGTATACAAAAATAATCGTAGCTTGATTACATCTTCATTAACCTTTGGAACATGAAAGTTTTGTCAATTCCGGAGAAATCTTGAGATATGTGTATTCGGGTTTTCTTGAGGTAACCCATAGAACTTAAGGGTATTGCTGGTCAAGTTGATCAAATCAGCCTTTATCTGAAAGTTATTCTACCCGAAATCTGGATATGCAATACTGGAGCGCTCGGGTGTTGTTATAAGAATAAAAAACATTGACACTTTCAAGTTTCCTTCATTTATCTCGACTTATTCGCGCTGCTAATTTTGTGGTATCGCTACTCTAGCGACTCCTTGTCCAATTGGCAGTATAGGAATGTTTTGATCTTTTACTATCTGATGTTTTTGTTTGTGTTCCTTGAATTTTCATCTGATGGTGCACTCTATTTTCGGATCAAATGGTTCAAGATTGTCATCTTGACAACGAAACATACAATGAACATCTTATTATTTGTAGATAAGAAAAATAAACTAATCAAATAAATGTCAAAAATAAAATATACTAAGACTAAATGTGAATAGTCCCCGACAATGGCACCGAAAACTTGTTATATTTTTCTATTGCAAGAGTAAGATATCGAATGAGTAATATAATGGGCCGTCAAGTCCGGATAATCATTCCCATGAAGACAAACATTTTTTCCTAATTTACTATTTCTACTTTTATATGACGAAAACAAACAATAATTTGGTGATTGTTGATCTAATTTTTTCTAACAAATTGAATGTATCTAAATGCACACAAAACTCAAATTAGATTTTATAAATATGAATGGGATATTAGGGCACACAATTTCATTTATTAATTACCTTTAATTCTTTAATCAAGATTTAAAACATCATGTAGTGGTCAATTGAATTCTTCTACTGTATTCAATTTATCACTATCGAGTTCAAATTGAATCTGTTTAAATAAGTAAATTCTATATCTCTATGTGAATCAGGATACACATTGGTCAAAGACATTCAATTTCTAAGAATCCATGTAATGGCTGTGTTAACTAGAAAATATATCTCTACGTTTTTATACTAGCTCCTGAATGTTTTGTGGTCTAAATCTATAAATCACCTCTTGACTCGTAAAAAACTCACAAAATCAATGAATAATTAGCCAAAGAATTCAAGCATTAAACATTGTAAATAAAATTAACATATTCAAAATTTAGAACTAGAATCTAGAAATTTGAATTAAATGGTCTCAATAAACTACATTGTTCACCCTTGTGAGAAGTTTAGCTACTCATAATGGATGAAGAAAAATAAAGAATAATAATTGAGTGCCTCACCGGATTTTGAATTAAGATGCAGAGAAGTTGATGAATCTTGCACCAAGATAATCTTCTTTTTCAAATCAATGCGTCAACCCTTGATTTCTTATTTTCTTCAATGTTTCCTCTTTGTAAATCTCATGTTTCCCTTTCAAAAGTGTATATCTTGATGTATTTATGTATTTTTATAAGTGCTAGACGAATCTACAGTCATTTTGAGATTCAAACGGGCCAAGAATTTAAAAACATAGTGAAGAAAATGCTACGAATGCCGTGATGGAGTTTATGGCGTCACTTGGGCACCAGCTTACAAATCTTCCGGCTGACTTTGAGGCTCCTGGGCGCTATAATTCTATATTTTTTCTCCCTTAGTTGTGTTGTTAGATGCTTGGATGGTGGTGCCTGGGCACCATGTTAATATGGTCTATCTAGTTATGTGGCACCTAGCTGCCACTAAGAAAGCGCGTAGCTGCTGCCTTTGCTGCAACATTCCTTTATTTTTCTTCATCTTAGTGTCTTTTTTTACCTCTTTTGCATGGTTTTCAAGACATTTTCTTACCATTTCACATTCTCATCGTCTTTGGCTCCTTCAAATTCCTTCTTCACCAATTACCTAACCTATAAAATAACACTAAAACACATAAAAAGGTTCAAGAACTCTAAGAGTCAAACAATATATCAAGTTTAATTGACATTCAAAGCATGAGTGAAACATACTCATCAACAGCCATGGTTGTGTTTACGATAGTTTTCTTCATCTTTTTTGAAAAAGGTTGCCCCTTCTTCTAGGTGTTGCCATATTCTGTCTGAACCTTTGAGAACTCGTAAATCAATATGTATTATAGCGAATAAGTAGAACTTTCTAAAAGCGGATGATGGTACTACGCCTCCGACTAGAGTTTTATCCATGTGATAAAGCCCTAATCAATGCAAAATGAGAATCAAATGGAGGATTTGTGTGATAATTGAATGGATTATACAGTATGGTACATCTGTAGAAAATCAATTTGATTTTTTTTTATTTTTTAGGAAACTTTTTGGTGGATGGTTCTAGAGAGAGATGATTTGGGTGGAGATTTGTGTGGAAGGCGAATGGACTCCATTTTAGGGACTTGGATATTAATTTGTCATGTTAAGGGCATGTTTGTTGGAGCATAAGTTAATGGCATGTTCGATGAAGTAAATTTAGCTACGTAAATGAATTGTCTGTATGATTTGGTTAAGTTTTCTTATTTCTATTTTACTATAAAAATACATTATTTATGGTTTAAAAATGTTGAAATGTGGAATGTAAATATTTATTTAAAAACAGGTATGTGGCACAATTTTCACTTAAAAAAATGAGTCTAACAAGTATCAAATTAGCCCAAATCACCCAAGTCTGTGAATTATATACATGAATATGTTGTTTTTTAACGTTTGAAGAATAAAAATCAAAACAAGATTTTCGTAGAGTTGTAGACTATCTTTACCAAGCTCGAGCCTCCTTGGTCTTCGATCTTCTTCTAGTTTCACTGTTGAGATCTTTATCGAGTTGCAGAAATCTAAAGAGTTTCAAGTGCATTTTTTATTTTTGTGTTGCTCACCTAATCAAAACTTTGAAGTTCCTTTTCCTTATCTGATTTTTAATGTTACTATTTTTTTTTTTTTTATCAAACTCATCTATCTTTAGGTAATACTGATTTTGAAGGTTCTAGTTTTTTTTTTTAATCAAATTTTAGTCTTGCTTCAATTTATTAGGAGTCGATGGACATGGCATTTAATTCTATTTCTAAAAATAAAGAGCTAAGATTTTTGAAGCATATTGATAAGTGTATTATGTACACTTATTTGGACCTTTAAGTTAGTATTTATTGATTATTTTGATGAATTATGACTTAATTCTATGTTTATTGTATTTATTGGGTATAAATACACATAATTGGTAGAATTGGAGAAAAATGGTGAAAATGCTCAATTGTAAGAGATCTAAAGTTTGAACGTTAAAGTACAAATACTCAAAAGTTGTATCATACCCCACGATGAAGATTAGCGAGTGTTAGGGGTTAATTGGATGAGAAAAGAAGTCAAATGGGTGAATTATAGTCGAATTATGCTCACACGTCAATTTCCAGCCTCGAAAAAGTTATGCACCTTTTTTTCAGCATCGGTGGAGACTCATATTTTGCCCAGTAAAAGTTAGAATTGGAAAAATGATACTTCTAGAAGAATTGTAACCTATTGAGTTGGCTTTTCAACATACTTTAAATTGCCTCAATCATATATTGAGAAAGAAATGTATGACGCTACTCAGGGACATAACTAGGCACGCACCTATTACAAATTTCTAGGCGTGCACCTGACCTCCTCCTAGCACTGTCAAAAGCTAAAAAGGCCTGAGAGGCATGCACCTCTCATACAACAAGGCGTGCACCTGGTTCATTTCCAAGGAAAGTTTTTTGTTTCATTCTCTTGATCCAACTATGTATGGAATGGCATCTATAGCATCTTATATAACGTAAACAAGGTCCAAAACGTGAGAAACCATTATTTTATCATTGAAGAGAGTCCAAAAAATTATACAACAAGCTTTGAAGATCCAAAGCTCATATTGAAGATTAAATTTCAAGAAATCAAGATTTTGAGTTCTTCATTTATTTCTTTACTTTGGGAATTGTCTCTCTATATCTTCTTGTATAATTTGAATATCATAATGTCAGGCTAAACTTATCTTGTGCATTGGATGAATGATGAAACCTTTCGAGCTATATTTCTAATTCAAGTCTTATCGTATTTTAGTTATTTTTTGTGTTTATGATTAAATATGCATGAATTTTGTATTATTTGATTGCTTAGCTACCAACTATATAATTTCTTGTTTATTGCAGTGCTGGAAAACTCGCAATAAATAGAACACTGCATATTTGACATGTATCACTAGGTATTAGGAATAATATTTATGATGTGTACAATCTATAATGATAATCATATGATCGAATGCTTTCTTTGCATATGAATTCGGTTTAGGAATAAGGTCGAGTCGTGCTAAGGATATGCTTAATATACTTGGAAAATAATATTAGATATTAATGGATTATCGATTGTCATGAAAACTTGAATAACACTAACTTAAGTCAAGAATGGAAATAGAAATCAATAGGTGAATTCTGAAATTCAATACATTTATCTCATTATTTGATTAAACCAATCTTTAACATTATTCATAACTTAATTTAGGATAATGAAAAACATCAATCTTTTTTGTGTTACCAACATCAAATTTCATAAAAACCAGTAAACTATAATTGGTAATTATTCCTCGTGGAATGATAATTCAACTCATCAATTATATTACTTGTCACAATTCCGTATGCTTGCAAGTTTTGTCCAAACAAGTTTTAGACGCCGTTGTTGGGGAGTAATTTTATTTAATTATAGCTTGTTATTTCATATTAGATTCATCTTTCTTTTTGTTTTAGGCTATTCATCACACTAATGCATTCGCTTGTATTTTTGTTCTTTCCAAGCAATCATCAATTGATACAAGATTCTAACGAGATCAAGCCCACTCTATTAGATCCTGAGATTGAAAGAACTGTCAAATATCATAGAAGAGAACAAAACATAACAAGGAAAATGGCTGGTAATCAAAATTTCAATTAGAATCGGGTCCAAGATCCACTTCAACTGCATCAACCAGTTCAACAGAGGGTTATCGTAGATGAAGTCCTTATTTTGGTCAAGGATTTTTTGAATCCAATGCCCACATATGTGCAACCTGCTATCATCTACCCTTCTTTTGAATAAGCTAACTTCGATTGGATGACATCAACATCTTTCATAATCATCACGACATCAAGTTCTTTGGAAAAGCTACAGAAAATCCACATGAGCATATAAGAGCTTTACTGATGTTGTGTGAAGTTATTAGTTATGAAGGGATGCCAGCTACCCTAAAGTATTCCAATGAGGACAATTATTGAAAATCTCAAAAAGAAAACTAAAAAAGAAAAAAAGAAAATGCATGAAACAGAATACGTACAAATAAAAAAGCAAGGGCATGAAACAGAAGAAGCACTAAATATTTTAATTAAGCCCCAAACATTTGTTTGAAAGAACTAGAACTTTAATAATAGATAATTAGCCTAATTGCATCTCAGAGGTTAAAGCAATCAAGAATTCGGAGAATCATTAGTTGTTGAAGTGTTTAACTGCCACTAGTGACATCTGTCCAAGCTAGAGAGAGTGAAGATTAGGATCATCTAAAAATCCGGCCTAGGATCACACTTTGGGAAAATGAATGAAAATAATAAGTTTGAGAATGTGTATCTCACGAGTACAGAAAGGAAACATTTGACCACTGAGGGTAAAAAATCGAACCAATCACAAGTTTGTGAAATTTTACATAAGTCTTCACAAACATGTCAAGTTTTACATTGAATAGGTATAGATTGATCATTCTAAGTGATTTTGACTTTTGAGACTATTCTTTTTATAGACATAGAAATTTCAATCATAAGACCAACGACCTGTTATCTAACTAATTGTGTTTAGAGTTAGGCAATAGATTTCTTGAGGACAAAAAAAAAATTCAAGTTTTGGGATATTTGATAAGTGCATTTTGTACACATATTTGGGCCTTAAAATTAGAGTATTTATTGGTTATTTTAATGAATTATGACTTAATTCTATGTGTACTATGTTTGTTAGGTACAAATCGACATAAATAGAGGAATTGGAGAAAACCCATGAAAAATGCCCAATTGTAAAATACTCAAAAGTAGTAGAGAGTGCTAAGGGTCAATTGGATTAGAAAAGAAGTTGAACGAGTGAAATATAGTCAAAATATGCTCACACATCAATTCTCAACCGAAAAAGTTAAGTTTCGAATTTTCAACCTCAAATTGAAACTCATTTTTGGCATAGTAAATGTTCAAATTGAAAAAGAAAATATTTCTAGAAGAATTGTAACCTTTTTGAGTTGAATTTTCAATGCACTTTAAATCACCTAAATCAGATATCGAGAGAGAAATATGATAAAACTACATACATCTGCTGGGGACATGACTAGGCGCACACCTAGTACAATTTTTTAGGAGTGTGTCTAACCCCCTCCAAGCACTATCAAAGCCAATAATGGCCTTAGAAGGGTAAACCTCACTTACAACTAGGTGTGCGCTTTGTTCATTTTGAGCAAAGATTTTTGTTTACTTTATCTTGATTTGGCTATGTATGAAATAGCATCTAGCATCTTATATAACCTAAACAAGGCCCATAATATTAAGAACCATTATTTTATGATTGAAGAGAGTAGCAAATAGCGAAGAAGAATTCTATAATAAGATTTGAAGTTCCAAAGCTCATATTGAAGATTGAAGTGCAAGAAATCAAGTTTTTGAGTTTTTCATATATTTCTTTACTTCGGGGTGATATCTTTCTATATCTTCTTGTATAATTTGGATATCATAATGCTAGACTAAACTTCTCTTGTGTATTGGACGAATGATGAAAACTTTTGAGTTATATTTATAATTCAAGACTTAAGGTATTTTATTTATTTATTTTTGTATGCATGAATATTGTATCATTTGATTGTTTAGCTAATAACTTGTTACTTATTGTAGTGTTGGAAGATTCACAATATGTAGAACAATGCATATTTAGCATACGGGCACTAGGTATTAGGGATAATATTTAGGGCGTGTGCAATCTATGATGATAATCATGTGATTGAATGTTTTATTTGCATATGAATTCAGACTAGGAATATGGTCGGATCATGCTAAGGATAAATTTAATATATATTGAAAAAGAATATTAGATATTAATGGATTATCGATTGTCATGAACATTTGAATAACACTAACTTACTTATGTTGAAAGTTAGAAATAAAAATCAATAGATGGATTCTAAAATCTAATATATTTATCTCATTATTCGATAAAATCAGTATTTTACATTATTCATAGATTAATTTAGAATAATTAAAATATCACATCTCTTTTGTGTTACCAACATCAAATTTGATAGAAATCCGTAAACTATAGTGAGTAATTATTTCTCATGAGACGATAACTCATCAATTATATTACTTGCCAACGATATGTGCACATGTGGATTTTGTATAAACACATGCATAAAGTTCAAATAATAGTAATATTTATGATGTTAAGTGGTGTCTTTTTAAAAAATAAATAAATAAAAAATAAAGTTCGAAGAATGTATAAGAAAGTCAGAGAATGCATTATTTTACTTATTTATTAGTTTATAATATTTCAAATAATATTAAAAATTGAAAAACTCATAATTGCACATATTCTTCATATATGCACGCATATGCATGTAATGCTTGATCAAAACGTATTGTCGCACATTACTTATTTTATTTTTATTTTTTTGATGGGAAAATAATTCATTCAAGAAGGCAATTAGCCTTAAGAAAGGTCACAATAGTGTTTATCAATGAAAATAACATTTTCAATGACTAAATGGACACTATGCCACCAAAGTACCATATATTGAAGGGACCATGCATATCGTGACAAGTAGTAAGCAAGTTGGTTACTAACTCTATTGCAGTGATATAGGTTTTAATGGAGGAATTGTAACATGAGCTCCTTTATTTCAGCTACTAGGGATCGTATTGATGTTGACGTTAAGACTGGTTCGTTGATTTCATTTACAAGAAACAAGCACAATCGCTCTCCACCAGTAACTTGGGAATGCCTAGGTTGAGACATAATTGCAATCCTCTCACAATTACTGCCGCTTCAACGTGTTCATGTTCAAGAATACAGTTTTCAGAGCTACTAGCAGCCATAACTACTTCTCCTTCATGATCCTGAAGAATAATACCCAGTCCCGCCTTATTAAAATCGAAGAACAAAGCACCATCAACATTCAACAAACATTTCGTCAAATTTAATCAATTTTTACAAACTGAGTTTTGCCCCCTTTCAAGTAAGCCACATATGGATCCATTTTCCGGCACCTTCCGGTCGCCAAGGCCACCGGACTGTGGCACCACCATACTCTTCTCACCATTCTCTACACTTTCATCCCAACAATTCCCCATAAAACCTATTAATTCGGAAGAAATAGGCATTCAAAAACAGCCACTCGACAATGAGGAAACTGTCGGAAATCCCTCCTCCGGCCAGCATTGCAATCACGGCCCACCACCAGCAAGTAGCCCTCCCCCTGGTGACCTTAACCACGTGATTAATTCTCCCCATGCAGATCCCCAGAGTACTCCATCTGGTAAGGAAAATCGCGCAGTAGCTCCTTGCGCGAAACAGGTGCATATATGTCGCGATTCCGGTGGTGCCCTAGTGATCCCTGGTACCGGACCACTTGGGTTATCTCCCCCACCCTCGGCGCACCAATTAACATCATGGGTCAAACCCAATTTCCCTCAAATGTTGCTGATTTTATTGGAGGTTTTAGGGTTCTATGCGAGAATCATGGGGCTGAACAATTTGATGAATCTATATTGCTGCAAATGATTAATTTTATGAGGAAAACATCAATTGAGGCTAGTAACTTGCTGGGTAATCAGCCAATTGATCCAATTACTGCCAATAATGCTATTTTGAGTCCACCAAATGATGTCTTGCGTGATGGGAATATTGACACTGTAATTGATGGTGTTGCTGAGGTTTTTGTTCCAAATTCAACCATTATAACTACAATTGAGGGTAAAAATTGGATGGGTACGCTGCCATTTGAAAGAATTGATGCTCAACTCAATCCCAATTTTATATACTCACAAACGGCAATTGAGATTCCTTCAATTCCTAAATCTGGTAGTTTGATTTCTACAATTGATATGGCACCATCAACATTGATTTCTGCTCCTACTACTACGTCTTCTATGGCCATGCAAGCGGGCAATAGCTCGATGAAAATTACAGCTAACTTTGAACCCCCTCCTCGGGTCTTACTCGAAACAGATCATGCCGCCTCCAAATTGGTTAAGGGATCTCTCATTCCGACTAAGCAGACCAGAAATGTGCATTTTAGACTCGGCCCTTCCTTACCAAGCAACTTACGCACCTTCGACCTCCCGGGACGTGAGAACCACGCGCAACCTAATTTGTCTGCCCATTCTTATGGAGTTGAGGGAGTGACTCAGACTCCTCGGTCCTATGCCGCAGTACTCAATTGCAAACCCGCGATTACACAATCCGAAAGGAGTCAGAAGAAATCATTTGCACACGTCCTTCGTGCTCTCGAAGATTCCAGACATCATAGTTTGGTATCCAGGAACCATATATTCACCATGGTGAGCCTGCAGTATTCTTTGATGAATTAGATGAGCAGTTTTTGGCTGAGGCCTACAGGTTTACACTTGTAGGTAAATTTGTGCATCGCAAACCTTCTATGAGTAAGGTATGTGAAAATTTTATGCGTTTTGGTTTTATTGGTGATTATGAAATTGGACTTATCGATGATGAACACATTATTATTCATATGGCTCACGAGGATGATTATTCACGATTATTCCTCAAACTCACTTGGTATATTGATGGTTGTCCTATGCGCGTTTTTAAATGGACTCCTAGTTTTAGTCCACAGTATGAGGTTCCTATTGCTCCTATTTGGGTGTCATTTCCTTTACTTCCCATTCATTTTCAGGCTAAGAGTGCACTATTCGCTATAGCTAAAGCTATTGGGCTTCCACTTCGTATTGACGAAACAACTTCTGATCTTCGCCGTCCAAGTGAAGCAAGGGTTTGTATTAAGGTTGACTTGGAATGTAAGCTCCCTAATAGAATATGGATAGAAAGGGAGAAGATGGGAGGATATTAGCAGCCTGTTGTATATGATAAGGTGGCAGAATTTTGCTTTCGGTGTAGACATTTTGGTCATTCGGATGAGAAGTGTTCTAGTAATTCTCATCCTGCTCCACCTGGTACGGTCCCAATTATTGTTGACCCAAATCATAAGCCTAATCTAGTTTCAGCCAAAGATAAGGGCAAGGGTAAGGATGTCA
>CAIGRO010295425.1:857-24792 GCA_903798355.1 Fraxinus baroniana
TAAAAAAAAAAAAAAAAAAAAAAACTCTATTTTTTAATCACACATTTTTTTAAAAATTACTATTATAAAACTTATCCTTCCCAAAAATATTTATTTTAATGGCCGTCAAACAGGAGCATGATATGTTCAATTAAATTCGTCTCATAACACCATGTTTGGTATAAATTTTCATTTTCATTTTCATTTTTCTACTCATTTTCAACTGTACATTTTTTAATAAAATAATATTTTTTATCACATCAATAACTTTTATTTTCTTTTTTTTTTCAATCACGCATTTTCTATCAATCTACTATTTCATAATACATTCTTTCAAAATAATGTGTCTCAAACACACCCTTAATGTCACATAAAGTAACGTTGTAGCATCAATGATTTTGCATAGCACTTGTTTAGTAAATATTAAAATTTTTATTCTCATTATTATACTCATTTTCAACTGCACATTCTTCAATAAAATAATATTTTTATCTCATCAATAACACTTTTTCTTTTTAACCACACATTCCTTATCGATTTACTATTTTAAAATATACTCTTCAAAAATAACGTGACACACTCATATTATTATTTATACAAAATATACCTTTCTTGCAAAAATACGACCCCTACCATGACCACCATATAGGTTCTAGTCCCGACATGAATAATGTAAAATTAAGTTCGCATCACATGCATACCAACTGTCCATTGGAGATAGGACCGAACCGGGTGGGCCGTGGGCAGGGTCAAGATTTGCATTTGTCTTGGAAGGTATTTCTCGTACAAAGATTAATTTTATGTTTGGCTCTCGTTAAATTAAAATTAATTTTTTCCTCTTTTCTTATAAATCATATATTTTTTAATAAAATAATATATTATACATATATCTAAAAACCTTTCATTCCTTATTAATCATACATTTTCCAAACAATTATTATTCCTCTATTATAATTTGAAAATATGGCGCCCCAACATGGACTAAGTATATATTAGGCTCATGTTTAGAAATAATTTATAAATATTAAAGTTGTTATAAAATTAAAGAAATAAAAAAGAATAAGGAGAGAGAAAAGTCGAGTCACAATTAAAGTGTGTATTTTATTAATATATAATCATGACCCGTATTTTTTGAGTTCAAAATGAGAATTACAGTTGGAATGAAATAGTCTCTCTAAATAAAATAAAAGTTATTTATGTATCATGAAAATACAAAATAATCATTAATGATTATTGAGATAACGATGTTCGAACCAAACTACACCTAGAGAGGGTGAATAGGTGTTAACGCGGAATTAAAACTTAATAATTAACTAGCAACAAATCTCTATTAATTATCTCTAGATGGTTAATCAAACAAGTCAATTTTCCCTAAGTTGGATTGTCGTAGTTATATGAAAGCAATAAATAAACACAAAAAATGATCACAAGAAACCCCAACACGTAAAAACTTCCGACATTTTGCTAGTCAACAATCCTCTATAAACGAATTATGAACTTACAGTCCGTCAGACACGACTACCACTAGTACGTTCTGACCTCCCGACTGCAATTCCCATAGCCCTTATTGATTTCGTGCTCTTGCACCAACTCTCGGCTTTATAAATTTGTCTATCTCTTGTGGATCAACGAAAAACTTTACGTTCTCCAACAACTATAACTCCAGTCACCTTACTTGATCTTCAACACTCTAACAAATATGTATGCAGTAGCAGTTTGGTATTTGGATTGTAGGTTTAATGTTTTTAATGCCTTGGACACAACAAACAATAAATGTTGAAAGCTATAGATGAAGAGGATATGAAGCATTTAATGTTTTCTCAATCTCCAACCTTAAGAAAAGATATTTAGAGGCTATCTGTATTTATACTGTAGGTTTAGGAATGCATGAGCCAGATAAAAAGCCTTAAAAACACGATTTAAAATTCTCCAGATAACTATGTCACTAGAGCGAAAGGTGGGCGATGGGCGAGCTACAGTATGTCGCTCGAGCGAAGAAGTATGTCGCTCGAGTGAAGGCCATATGATAGGCTAGATATAATGTTTCTGTTTCTGTCGCTCGAGCCAAGTCAGGTCGACGTATAGAGAAATTGCGATGCCCTCCTTCTTTCCATTGTCGAACCCTAGACCTTTACAAATCAATTTATAATATTGACAACTTATTTCTTGACTTTTACAACACAGTAAATCTAGTCCCTTTTGTTCATAGATTTGCCAATTACATAAAAAACCTAACAATATCAAATTTCGTATATTGTCAAACTAATAAAATAGAGACTTGTGATTATATCTATCATATGATAATTTATCTATTATACAAGCTTTTGCAAAATTCATTAAGTAAAGAGTCGTACAATTCATATTACAACTTTACTTTTTCTATTTTCATTTTACATGATTATACGCCTTTGGTGTTCAGATTGTAGATCCAGATACTTTTGACTTCTCTAATAATTTCAATTTGTTAGGATTGCGTCCATTTATTTGGCCAATTATTTCTTCGATCAATATATTCAACCAATTTATTTGTATTCGCTATTCATAATATGATGCAGTACATCATGTATAAAAGTGTTTCGACAACCTTTTATTTTCGATTCTACTCTTTTCTATAATGATGTAACTTATTGAGATATCTTAGTTTTCAATATATTAGGTACCTGAATGATATGACCCGCGATAGACAATCACTTGGTCGGGTCAGCGAGTCCAAGTTGAAGAAGTCAAAAAGCCAAAGACCAAGTTCTATTTTAGGGTCGAGGGCGGGAACGAGTTGGAAAGCATCAGAATCAAGAAAACTAAAGTCGGGGAGCAAATTGGAGAACCATGCAGCCGCATGGTTCTACATGGCATGGCTACATCCCGAAAGCAGCAAGGCAAATTTTTTTTGCCTATGCGACCGCATGGAAATGCACCATGCTGCCACATGGCACAAATTTGGATGCAAATTTCAATTTTTGGTAGTTTTCTACTTTTGCTAGAATTCTAAAACTTTAGCATCTTTAACAATATTTGAGTATTTTTTTCGTGCATTTAGGGTTTTTAGAGGTTTCATATAAATACCTCATTATTTCATTATATTAAAGAAAGTGAAGACTTTGATTATTAATTTTTGAGAATTTTCTCTCCATTGGTTTTTAATTGAACTTTCGAACTTATCAAATATTTTCAATATTTGTGGCATTCAAATTCTTAGAACCTATCAAAGGACTAGGTACCCTTTGTAGCGTTCGCAAATCAAGGTTTTTGTGTTCGCATATCTACGGGTCTGAGGTTTAATATACCTTAGGTTCTTGATTCGTGAGGCTCGGGTAAAGATTCTCCCGTCTAAAACTTGAATTTGGGTTTTCCGGGCGTTTCGAACGTTCATTTCGCGATTTCCACATGATCTCAGGTTTCGGGTGGCGTCAGTTGGTATCAAAGCTTGACTCTAGAATTTAGGTCATCTATCATTTACTTTTCGTTAATTATTTTACTGTTTGAATCAAAAAATAAATAAATTCATTCTCTCTTTGAAAATAAATTTTGTGGCAATCAAATTCTTAGAACTTATCAAAGGATTAGATACCCTTTATGGCGTTCGCAAATCAAGGTTCTTGTTTCCACATATCAATGGGTCTGAGGTTTAATATACCTTAGGTTCTTGATTCGTAAGGTCGGGTCAAGATTCTCCCATCTAAAACTTGAATTTGGGCTTTCCGGGGGGTTTTGAACGTTAATTTTGTGATTTCCACGTGATCTCAGGTTCCGAATGGCGTCAGTTGGTATCAGAGTTTGGATCTATAATTCAGGTCATCTATCATTTACTTTTCGTTAATTATTTTACTGTTTGAATCCAAAAAAAATAAATAATTCATTCTCTCTTTGAAAACAAATTCCTTCTTTCTCAATGTATCTAAGTCATCATCTTGGTTTTAGAAATTTTTTAAATTTTGAAAATCTATATAAAGGGATGGATGGTGATTGGGAGTCTATTTTCAAAACTCGATGTTACGATATGTAGTTTGGCTATTGTTAAGGAGTACATATCAAACTTGGCTAGTATCACAATGGTTGAAAAACTTAGATTACCTTTTCAACAACACCCTAGGCCTTATAGGAATGGTTGAAGGAGTGTGGGAAGGTAGGTGTGACCAAGTAAGTTTTGTTGAATTTCATCATTGGGAAATATAGCGATGAAGTTTGGTATGATGTCGTGCCATTAAAATATTTTCATATTTTGTTGGGAATACCTTGGAGGTATGAGAGGAAGGCTATTTATGATATGGGGGAGGAACAAGTATATGTTTTTTCAGGATGGGGCAAACATCTCTTTGGCTAGCTTGACACTAGAATAGTCCCTTGCAGACTAATAGAAGGTGAGGGTTGAAGCGAAAGAGGAAAAACAAAAGAGAGGGATGACCACACCTAAGGAGAACACCTAGGTTAAATTGCAAGAGGAGCCCGAGTTAGTGAAGTTGAAAAGGAGGTTGGTGAATTGAAAAAAACGGTTGAAATTGAGAAGAGTAGGCAAGTAATAGAAGAATGTGTTGAGCAAATGGTTGAAAATAATGTGGGGAGAGTAAAGAGCAGAGTTTAATTGATGTGATGGAGATAATACATTATGAGTACGAGGACCCATATCTCATTTTTGGGAAAGTTTACAAATTCAACCGCGTTTTGCTTAATTCTATCTTTCAGGTTGATCATTGTACGTGGAAGTTCATGCAACAACATCTATGGCTGATTCGGTGTGTGCTGCAATACATCCATATCTGCAAAATGCAAGGATACCGTGTATTAATCATATGCCATGGGAGGAAAAATTGGCTCTGATACAAATTGATTTGAACCCAACCAAGAATTGATCTTGAGAACATATGAACAAGATGGAACAAACCCAAGAAAGTTAGAAATCACGTCGTGCAAAGATCAACTCGACTCGTATCAAGAACCGAGATTACGGGTAAAAAATTTGACCCGTTGATTACCCAGAACAAGAACCGTGAAGTGGGAATACTACAAATGGATTTGCGAGTCCTTTTGATAAGTTCAAAGTTTGAACTTTAAGCTACTAAATTATGGAGGAATAAAACTCTCAAATTGTAATTAATTCTCTCAAAATAATCAAAGTTCGCTCTATATTGAAATAATAAGAACCTATTTATATGAAAAACCCTAAAATTCCTAAAAGGCACGAAATAGAATCCAAAATATGTTAAAAGATGTTAAAAATCTGGAGTTTTAGAAAAATAAGAAAACTACCAAAAATTTGAAAATCGAATCCCAATTACACTCATACGGTCGCATGGTTATTTTCCATGCACTTGTATATTCGACCCAAATTGTCCCATTCAGTTTTGGTAGTAAGCCATGCGGCCGCATGGTTCTTCAACTTGCATCCCTGCTTTGTTTCTTGATTTCGCCGTGTTCAAGCTCGTCCCAGCCCTCGTCTCCAACATGGAACTTGGCCGTTGGCTTGTCAACTTCGTCCCCATGAACTTCATGGCCTGAACAATTGATTCATAGCTTTCTCATCCCGTTTTGAACCTCTACTCGTCCCTGAACCCGACCTTGACTTCTTTTCAACGTACTCAATCCTTTATCCGCTTGATGCCTCATTTGAGTCACCCCATCCCCTCTCTCTTCGAAAGGATTCGACCTCGAATCCAATCCTGCATCAAATTAAGTAACATTAGCAACATCGAAAATGTTAACTATGATAGACTTACCTAGAAGAAGTGCATTGTAGCCCTCATTCTCGCTCATAGAAATGGAATGGCATGGTCCTTCTCCCCTAGGATGTAATCTTGACCTCCTATGAGTTCGTACCCGCCTTATACGTATCATCACCCGTGTCTCACAAAATCCAACACTAACACGCACAGATAAAAACATTAAATTGTACAAGATTAATGAATTAGAACCAATATTCAAAGTGGAATGCAGGACAAGATTAGTAGACATTAAATTTACTCATAACACATTCCATAATTCCAACCTAAGACAGGTAAGACTATCATGATTAAAATAAAGGCATTCATGTATCCAGTCACCTATAATGCACTCCAATTTCTTATCATATATGGTTAACTCCGTGTGACATGCTAGAACTTCATGATGGAGTAAGTGCACATCATAAGTAAGCAAGAAATTTTCCATACATGCAATCAATGATCGACTAACTATCCTAATGGAATTATCAAAAACATTTTCATGTACTAAAGTAAACATCCCACGTGAAAACCTATTCTTACATGCAAGCTCATATTCTATCCTAGATATAGAGATTTGATAAGTTACCATGGCGTGGTTACAGTCTTCTTCCTTGTTACTCCTCCCATGGAATGAATCCTTGAAGTCCTGCAAAAAAAAAATAAAATAAAATTAAAAAATTAAAAAAATAAAATTAAAAAATATGTCCAAATTGGGGAGCGGATTGTTAGTTCTCACTAAAGCCCTCTCATACTAGACTTTTCTTGCATATAAGCTCACCCTGGGATTTTCTCTTTTATCGGACTTTTTCATCTCTTTTCTCTTGTGTGGCTCTACCTTTTTTTTCTCACTCTCCGCCACCTTACTTTCTTTTCTCTTGCTCTCATTTTTTTGCTCTTTATTTTTATTCTCTCGCTCACTTTTCAATTTTTATTGGTCCTCATGGACTTGTTGTGGTGTCAAAGGTTCAAGTGTAATAGCACATCACACAACACCTCATCACTATACTGCCCAATGCTGAAATTCACCAAGGCCCTCTTGGTAACCCGTATCTCTCCATATATATTCAATCACTCCAATTTGTATGGTTGTGGATGCCTCATAAGAGGTAACCCCAACTCTTCTACAAGAGCCGCGCTAGCAACATTCGTGTAACTCCCCCTGTCTATAATCAAATTGCAAACCTTATCTTTAATGTGACATCGGATGTGAAACAAATTCTCCCGTTACTGCTCTTCATCGTCCAGCTTCATTTGTGTAGTAAAAGCACGCATAACTACTAAGGGCTCTGCAACTGGATACTTTACACTAGTTTCACCCTTAACATCCTCCAACTCAAGCATGTTGTCACTCCCACTCCCGTCGGTTTGGACACTGTGAAGCGATATGCCCTGAACCCAGACACTTGAAGCATTTAATATCCCTCGACCCATCAGCTTGGTTTTCAATTTTTGGTTTACTCTTATTCACCTCCTCTGTAACGTTAGGTATTTCAACATTTCTCGTGGTCTCTACCCGATCATTCCTATCACCACCATTCCATTTGGGTTTCGTTGTAAACCTTGCTACTCCCTTTCGTTTGAGTTGCCTCTCCACCTTCATAGCCACATGCACCAAGTCCTCCAGCTACACATAATGTTGTAACTCTACTATGTTAGCAATATCCATATTCAACCCATTTAGAAACCTAGCTATGGTGGCCTCCCGATCTTCCTCTACGTTCGCTCTAATCATCGCCACCTCCATCTCCTTATAGTAATTCTCCACACGCATAGACCCCTGAGAAAGAGTTTGTAATTTATGATGAAGATCTTGGTAATAGTGTCCAGGTATAAACCGTTTTCTCATGCAAGCCTTCAACTCTCCCCATGTCTCAATTGGCATATCCAAATTCCTCCTATGGCTAGTTACTAACTGATCCCACCAAATTATAAAATAATCAGTGAATTCCACTACCGGTAACTTCAATTTCTTTTCCTCCGATAATTATGGCAATCAAACACTAATTATACCTTCTTTTCCCATTCTAAGTAAGCTTCAGGATCACCCCGACATTGAAAAATTGGAATGTTTAGTTTGATGCTCCCCAAATTTCCATCAACCACTTGATCAAACATACCTCCTTTAGTCGTCATTCGTCCCATATCAGCTTCCAAATAATAATCATCACTTCCTACACTCATCGCCTCATCTTTCCCATTAAATTCAGCCATAAGATTTCGTCATCGCCTATCTCCTCTACCCCCACGAGGAACCCTTCGGGGCATCACTCATTGCTGACTTCCAATCAAAGTTTCATGCCTAGTTATATTACCACTAATACGTTCAACCGCCAAACCTAACTGATCAAACATATGGTGTATAGCTTGCATACTATACATAAACTCCGCATAAAACCCCTTCGGCACCGTTTCTATCTCGCCTTTACTCATATCTCCCCCTTTTATTGGAAATATTTAAAGAACAGAAATTAAATGAAAATGAATAAAAGGAAGAAAAATTGTTTACCTCACGTGTTTGCATTCTTGTATCACTTGAAATTGGCTTTTACCATATTGAGCTCAGCCTCTTGCCTTTTACCACTCGTCCTCCTTTCTCAATGGTTCGAGAAATAACCGATCTCAATCAAATGGGACACAATCTCGCAATGAGCACCACCACAAGCACAAGTTCTCGGATAATCAACAAATTGTATAGACTGAGATAATGACCTAAAGTTTAAGAAAATAAAACCAAATAACTAAAAAAACAAAATTTTATCTTGTTTTGTTTTGTTTTGCCTCTAGACGTTCACGAAATGTAGAGACTTTTTTTTTGTCTCTCCTTTTTTCTTTCATGAAAAGAAAACAAAAATTCAAGATGTGAAAAACATACAAGAATTAAACTGGAATAATAACTTAAAGAACCTGAATTTGGAACCTAGCCCTGATACCAAATGACGTGACCCGGAACCTGAGATCACGTGGAAATCGTGTAATTAACATTCGAAATGCCCGAAAAGCCCAAATTCAAGTTTTAGACGGTAGAATCTTGATTCGAGCTTCACGAATCAAGAACCTAAGGTATATCAAACCTCAGACCCGTTGATATGCGGAAACAAGAACATTGATTTGCAAACACCACAAAGGGTGCCTAATTCTTTGATAAGTTCTAAGATTTTGAACGTCACAAATATTGAAAATACTTGATAAGTTCGAAAGCTCAATCAAGAACCAATGGAGTGAAAATTCTCATATTTAATAATCAAAGTCTTAACTGTCTTTAATATAATGAAATAATGAGGTATTTATATGAAACCTCTAAAAAATCTAAATGCACGAAAATAATATTCAAATATTGTAAAAGATGCTAAATATTTAGAATTCTAGCAAAGGTAGGAAACTGCCAAAAATTGAAAATTTGCATCCAAATTTGTGCCATGCGGCCTCATGGTGCATTTTCATACGGTCGCATAGGCAAGAAAAATTTGCCCTGCTGCTTTCGGGTTGTAGCCATGTGGTCGCATGGCTTGTAGAACCATGCGGCTGCATGGTTCTCCAATTTGCTCCCCGACTTTGGTTTTCTTGATTCCAATGCTTTCCAACTCGTTTCGGCCCTCGACCCTAATTGGTCTTTGACTTGTTGACTTCTTCAACTTGGACTCCGTGACTCGACCAAGTGATTGCCTATCCCGGATCATATCACTGTACCCTTTCTAAGGTTTTTTAATTTATTTTATCTAAATATTCATCAACAGTATATGCCTCCTTAATGGAATCATTTTTGCTAATTGCTCAATTTTCGTTTCGAAATTTTTATATTAAAATCGAATATATTCACGTTTTAGACGTGTAATAAATATATCAAATATAATATTAACCAATTGTCATGCATGACGTTAATTCGAGCTGAAGCATTTAAAGTTGATCTGTGAGATTTGTTGATATCTTCGATCAAAAAATGCATCTACATAAAGAGTTAAAAGACAATGAGCCTCAAGCCAGTCTCAACTCACACACATATTTGGGCAATATGTCTATGATCTCATATTCAACATCTTCTTTTTACTTTCCATGCTCTCCTATGAAATGAGCATTACATTGCACAGCAAGTATGATGTCAATTTTGAGCCTCATTTTAAATGCATATCACTCTTTGAAATTTTTTTACTATAAAGTGTAAATAAAAGAATAATACCATAATCTTTTCCTAATTCCATTTTGAAGAACTCCAATTTCATCCGGGCAAAAGTAGTGCAAATTTACCTCATATTAATATCCAAAAGATTTACAACTTTAATCTCAAGGTCAACTTTTTAATTTCTTCTGCAGCATCCATGTCTAATTGCTCCAGTAGCTCCACATTATGAATTCGCAAACTTAAAACTCTGTTTATAAGGAGCAGTGACAACATTTTTATGGTTATGCAACCACAAACGTGGCTAATGGCATAGGATGCCATAGTCGTTGGCACTCTGTATCCAGTAAAGATAATTAATGAATATAATATCCTCGATCTCCTCCAAAAGACTGATTTGAAATTATTTTAGTTTGAAATTCTCTCTCTCTCTCTCTCTCTCACACACACACACACACACACACACACACACACACACACACAACACACTCAATCCATTTATTTTTCCATTAAATGGAAATAAACTAAAAAATGGTTCATAATCTACTGTTTTATTGCAAATACTTGAGGCCTTCACCCAGTAGATAGGGTAACAACGACTAAGAAGATTTTAACTTGGAATTCCTAAAAACTTTCATAGAGTATCTACAAAATTGACCATAAATCCAGTCTTTTTCTTCAACATGCCACCCCCTACCCACCCAATTCCTTAATTATAGAGAACAAAAATAAAGTATCCCTCTCACTATAAAAAAAAAAAAGACATGTAATTCAAATAAAATAAAAGAAAATCAATCAACAATCAAATCCATAAAATGCGTATTTCAGTACACATCTATGTTTAGGAATTGGGACCTGAAAGACAACGAGTACGACGAAATGTTCAAGCTTAAGGGTGAGCTAGTGCTAGAGTTTTCACTGGTACAAATGTGCAAGCGTGTTGTACCAGTCAGAGCTTAAGGTGTTGATAATGGTTGACGTGAAGGAGAAGACAATTTTTGGGAATTTGAAGGAGAAGAAAGTTTTTGAGAATTTGAAGGAGAAAGAAAGTTTTGAATTTTCAGTTTGGGGAAGAATATGGTTTCACTCTCTTTATCTTTCTCGGGTGAATAAAAATCTCAATTCCTTCTTCAATTTGGTCAGAGCCTGTTGGACAAAAACAGATTGAGAGGCCATTCCCCTTTTTTTAATTGCACAGTATTTTAATTCAAAAAAGAAAAAAAAAGTGCTCAATCTCTGCTTATTTTTGTTAAATGCACCTCTTTAGTTTTAACTCAATCTACTAAATACAGAAACTGCATGCTCAAATTATATGGAATCAAAGAAGCAATGATATTTTAGCTTCCTACAATTACATCTTCTTGACTCGAAAACTTCATATCTTGCATCCGTTGGACGTTGAATAATAAGATCTCAATTACAAATACTCATCTCAGGTTTATACAAATGACATAATTGATTTGGCTGTATACAAATACTCATCTCAGGTTTATACCAAACACTGCTGTGCACTTGAATGACAACTTGATGCGTGTCTGAGAAAATGTTAGCCTATGTCAGTTACTTCAGAGAAGAAAACCATGCAGTTAAGTCAACCAGCGAAAAAAAAATAAAAAAAATTAACTCCATATAAATAAATGAATAATTTCTTCTTCCTGATAATAAATATGAGGCCCCTCATCACCAGCCGGGATGGATGTTTTTTTAAGAGCTGACAAAAAGTCATATTTACCTACAATCTTGTTTTATGTTATCACATTAGAGTTGGGTGTTCATTACACGAGTTTGAAGATAAGGCAATCTAGTTAATGTTGCGATATTTTGACTATATATCTTTTTTTTAAGTTCATTTTCGGCTACAATATGATTTCATTTTATCACATTTTCACTCCTTTTTGTAGTCACATTCTATGCTTCAATCTAGTTTAATGTTGAATAGGAAATATTTATTTTGATGCTTTCTAGTTTAGATTTTTTTTTTTTTTTTTTACCCTAAAAAATGGTCACGACACGTGGCCAACAGAATAATACTCCACTTAAGCTCCTTCCTGAGCACAGTAGCACACTATTAGTCACTCGTGGCCTTTTCAAGTGGAGGTGGAAACGATCACAAGCACTCCGACGGTCAAGTTAGTATTTCACAACTGGAAAGCAACGTCGACGGTGAGATGATCACCAAAACGTGGCTGAGTGTATGTGTAAGTGTGTGGTCTCCAAAGTTGAAGATTTTTGCTAAGGCTCAAAATAAAAGAGAAAAGGGTCCCCTCATTTACCTTAATAAGAGAGTACTTATACTAAGAGGAAGGGAGAGGAGAATCGTTGGATGTAGGGACACATAGCATTGGATCCCGGGCAAATCATCCCTTCATAGGTGTCAATCTGTCCATCCATATGTTGGCGGCTATTAAATGTTTCCTGACATATCAATGTGAGTTGACCGTTTGGAGTCCACCACACATCCCATCAACCAGGCTAAGGATTTTATTTTGGGGAGATCTTCTTATAAAAGTTCTTGGCAGGAGTGGGGAAGTGAGTATGGGGTGTGGCGAATGCAGAGTGCGGGCTTTTGCATCTATCGTGTGTAGCAAATGAGTTCAAATTGTCTACGAGGTGAGTAGCAGCATTTCAGTACGGGCTATTGGACTCGGTTTATCCACACGAGTTTGGTTTGCCCAAACAAGGTGGAGGCCACCTCTAATTCAATTCGTCCGCCAGTGGCTACACGAAAATCAGTTCGCCACCACATGGCGTCGAAATGGATAGATGAAATGGAGGGCTCATGAGAGCCTATAACAACAGTCCCTCAAGTCCGTGTATGGATATTTATATAATGCATGGACTTCAATGTGGCTATATTATGTCATTTGGTTGTGTGCACATGCTAATTGTCATAGTAAGACTTCGAGAAAAGTTGTTGCAGATGCAAAGTCTTGCTAGAGGACAAAGAGTTGGGTGTTGACAACTTTGAGAAAAGTTGTTGCATATGCGAAGTCTTGTGAAGGATGAAGTGATTGGTGTTGGCAACTTTGGGAAAAGTTGTTGGAGATGCGAAATCCTGCTGAAGGACGAAGTGATGAGTGTTGGTAACTTTGGGAAAAGTTGTTGTAGATACGAAGTCCTTGCTGACTGGACTCCTTAGGGCGACCTGCTAATAATGTGAAGTTTTTGCATCTTCCCAAGGCAATCATGAGGGCGTCTCTTGCTTCCCAAGCACGTCTCCTAGATAGTAAATGGTAATCATGACAACATCTAGACAATTTCAAGGCGACGCGCTTGGGCAGGACGTGAAGCACACCGCTTCACTAGGACCATTGGCTCATGTAGCCTTTGAGATTAATGGCGGTGATGCACTATAGATTTGAATGGCCCAGATGTGATTAGTGATGATCTCACGACTGCGGTGAATTTGGCAACACCTATATAATACCAAAACCTCTTATTTCACAAGTTTACTTTGCAAAAAATTTCTGATTTCTCTCCATTCTATATGTTCTATCTGTTTCCGTTTTTCTCTAGTGACAAAGACCCTAAAACTCCGTCGATAAATCTCCCCTAAGTAATATTTTTCCTTCATTTACTCCATTTTTTTGTTGGGTTTTAACAATTCAAAATGGCCACTGAGAGGTATGGGAATACATCCACGAATGAGGAGAGGCGAAGTGTGGGGAGTTCTTCCATTAGGGAATCCATAGTCGTTACCTCAGACGAATAAGGTACGGACATCAGATCGGGTAAAAATATTTAGAGACTTCTTGCCCCTCCCGTAGATACTTCGATAAAATAAGGGGCCTCTGATTATCCTTCCAACATCACCCCAAATATTTTGGCTAAGGTAGATGGGTCATTAGTTTCTTTGATAGTACAGAACTGATAATTCTCGACCTTAGCGAAAGGATGTGCTACTCGAGGTCGGGTGGGTAGCCATAAGCGAGAACTTATTGAGAGCAGGCCTTAAACTTCCTTTTCATCCTTTCTTTAGGTTAGATCTCCGTTCCTATGGGCTGGCCCTGACCCAACTCCATTCGAACTCCTGGGTGCAGATGGTTGGGTAGTGGATGCTATAGCGTCAGGCCCTTTTAGCATCTTCCATTCCATTTACTTTCCCAAAAGTGTGGCTAGGGGTGAAAAAAGTAAGGGGTGGTACTACTTGATCCCCTGGGGATCTCACTCCCCATCTGTTGTAGGCATACCCTCTTCGATGAAGAGGTAGATGAGGTCATAGTTTTGGGCAGCTGAGAGATAGGACACTATGGAGAATGACCCCATGGTTCCTCTTTCCGTCCCTACCTCTTACTCTTCAGCCAGTAAGTCACCTTTCCTAGCTGATTTTTCTTGGAATCGTTTCTTGTTGCTTAATACTTTCTTTGTTTGTAGGCTCTTTACCATGGTGTGAAATCTTCGAGGAGGAGTGGGACATCGTCAGCTACATCTACCTTCAGCCATTAAAAGATCATAGCTACAATGAGTTGATCGATAAGAACACTCACTTTACTCTCCACGGACTAATGGCATCTCAAGGTAAGCTTTATTTGTGCCCTCAGTTTGGTTAGACACTCACTTGTGAATATAGTAATGTTTTTTCTTTGTTGCATATAACTTTTAGAAGAAGAAGCCATTGAAGCCTAATTTCGTCAATATCCGTCGAAGCCTGGAAGAGGTAATATTGCTAAAAACCAGTTCAAAATCTATGGTTGTACATCTTGAGCGTAACCATTCTGATCATGCACCTTTTATTGTTCGCATAGAAAAGAAAATACCAGGGGGCCTATCAATTTTAGATTTCAAAAGATGTGGCTTCAGTACTGTTTTTTTATTCATATGGTTATAGAATTTGGATGAGACCTTGCTCTCTTTTTAGTATAGCTAGGGTTTCTTATAAATTGAAGAGATTAAAGGTTAATTTAAAACTTTAGAACAAAGTCGTCTTTGGGAATATTTTTCAGAAAATCAATGAAACTTGTGATAAAATTCTTGTACTAGTGAAAAAGTACAAATTGATCAAACTTTGGATGCTAGTCTCACAGCTTTAAAGGGAGATTTAGATAGACTTTTGCTACAAGAGGAGATTTATAGGCGTCAATAGTCAAGTGTTCAGTGGTTGTCATGTGGGGATAAGAACACAACTTTCTTTCATGCTTTTACTAGGCAAAAAAAAAAAAAAACAAAAAGCTGTGCTAAATAGTATCACTACAGTGGCTGGTGTTCTCAATAACCAAGAAGAAATGTAGGAAAATGCTATTGATTTTTTTAAAAACCAGCTCAAGGCCGGAGCTACTACTACTACAACAGAATATAGAGAGATGACATCTCTTATACCAAGAGTAGTTACAGATGCTAATAACGACATGCTTTTGTAGGAGGTTTCTGAGGTGGAAGTTCTTGCTATAGTTAAAGCTATACCTGATATATAAGAATGTTGCACTGGCTCAGGAGTTAGTTCATAATCTGAATAAGCATTCCCAAAGTTCCAATGTGATAATGAAAGTAGACTTGGCAAATGCTTTTGTTAGGGCATCTTGAGACTACTTTTTAGAAGTGTTGAGAGCGTTTGGATTCGCAAATTCTTTGGTATCTCTTATTAAGAATTCTATCACTTCGCCATGGTTTTCACTTAAAATTAATGGTGAATTAGCTGGTTTTTTCACTCTCTCTCGTGGACTTAGACAAGGCAACCAATTATCACTGTTGTTATTTACTCTCAGTGAAGAGCCACTTAATAAGAGTCTAACGAAGCTTCTTGCAGAGGGCATAACCGCTCAATATCAGGTACATTTTACATGTTCTCCTATATCACATCTTCTTTTTGTAGATGATTTCTTTATGTTTACTAATGACACCTGACGTAGCCTTAATAATTTAATGGGATTTCTTCGACATTATGAAGCTGTATCTGGGCAGCTAATTAATGTGGCCAAGAGTTCTTTTATAGTCCACAAACGATTTGCAACTTCTAGAAAATGTATCATTGCATGTACAACATGTTTCAAAGAAAATTCTATCACTTTTACTTATCTCGGATCATCTCTACATTATGGCAAACCCGTTTCTTCCATATTCACCCCCGTGCTTGATAAAATCAGGAAACAAATAGCGGGATGGAAATGAAAGCTTCTATCCATGGGTGGGAAGCTCACTTTAATCATGTCAGGCTTAAGCTTCATTCCTATCTATTTATTTAATGTGGTCACACTTCCCATAAAAGTCATTAAAGAGATTCATTTTCTTTATGCCAACTTTTTTTTGGGGAGAATCGAAAGTGGGTACTAAACGCCACTGGGTTTCTTGGAAAAACATCTACTTTCCACATAAGGAAAGAGGTTTGGGAATTCGTAGTCTTTTTGATGTGATCTAGTCTCTTTAGTGCAAAATGGCATCGCTAATAATTACATCACACTTTGGGAGATTTTATGCGACAAAATTATCTCACTCACTCTGGGCATATTTCACATCTTAATTTTTCCATTCATTTTAGAACATAACAGATGATTGATCTGCGATGGTCGTGCTCTATTTTGGTATGACAATTGGAGGGAATCGGCTACTTTGGCTTCACTTGGTTGGACAATCAACAACCCAAATTTAAAACTTCATGAAGTAGTTTTAAATGGCAAATGGAACCTAGTTAAGCTTTTTTCTTTGGGTGGCTAGCCTTTAGTGGAGGAAATTCAACGTTCCCAAGTCCCACTTCGCAGAGGTATAGATGAATTAATTTTGTGCCCTTGCAGCAATAGTTTATTTTCTACAAGCTCAGCTTGGTCTCTTCCAATAATGTATTTATGAGAAATATGTTTATAGCGAGTGTTGAGCCACAAAATGTATTCTGCGACAAATTTTGAATATTCATCGCATTAATAAAACCACAACACTATTTGTTTGACGTAAAAATTACAAATAGCAACACGATATTCGTAGCTATAACTTCGTCACAATGCATATATGTCGCAAAAGAATAAAAAAGCGACAAAACAGTTTGTCGCAATGATTATTCCAATAAAGCTTTTAGAGAAAAATGTTTGTTTTTAATATATATTCCCTCTTCTCTCTTTACTTATATATAGGATATGATGCTTTAAAGGGTAACTTGTTCCAAAGGGATTTGAGGCCCCCACTGAACTTGAGATTATACAGGAGGTTTTAGGAAAATCTAGAGGTTACATTAGAGGACCTGGACATGATCCAAAACCTGCCTCAAACCACTCTGTTCATTTGACATCGGTTGATATTGAGTCAATAGCCCTTCAAGAGAAAATATAGAAACATGAGCAATAATTATATAAAGAACAACCTGTTCCAGATGGATCTGATGCCCCCACTGAACTTGAGATTATGCAGCAAGTTTTAGGAAAATCTAGAGGTTACATTAGAGGACTTGGACATGGTCCAAAAAGGTACCTCAAACCACTCTGTTCATTTGACATCGGTTGATATTGAGTCAATAGCCCTTCAAGAGAAAATATAGAAACATGAGCAATAATTATTAGATATGCATGTCGGAATTTCTCAATTTGGGATACTAATGCATAAGTTCGTATCGACTCAAGTTGGCATGTCTCCACAACAATCTGAACCAACAGCAATATTCAACATGCCACCGCCTGCTGATAATATATGAATTATGATTTGTTGATTTATTTAATTTAAATCTATTTTTCTTTATGGATTGGTTCAACCCAGTGGTTCTTTTTTGTAAGTTATTATATGATTGAAAGTTTTATTGTCTAATGATTTTTGTTGGAAATAAACTTTTTTTCTAAAAATTAATAAGCTTTTATTATAAAAGTTTTTCTCTAAAAATAATTATTTTTTTTAAAAATCCATTACATATTAAAATTTAGGCAGACAAAAAAACATTTATTACAAAAAGATAACGTTGCAAAAAGAAGTTAAGACAATAAGTAAAGTGATATGATCCAGGACATGCAATCACTTGGTCGGGTCACACGAGTCAAGGGTTCAAGCAATGGAGTTCAGATGGATGAAGTTGACAAGTCAAGGTTGAAGTTTTGTGATGGGTTCAGGAGTTGAAACGAGTTGGATTCAAGGTTTGGAAGATATTTTGAAAGAAAACGAGTAGCGTGGATCAAAATGGGCATAACTCTCAGCTCGGGTGTCGAATTTTGCCCATGAGTACAATTCGAAATCATCACGAAATTATGCACAAGGCCATATGGGCACTTGGTACTTTTGGACTCGCAGGTCACACAAAAACATGTCGAGAACAAGTTGGCGAAAAATTGTATAACAATGTGACCGCATGGAAATACACCATGAGGTCGTACGGTACAAAAAGAGGCCGAAAATTTCCAATTTTTTTGGAGTTTTCTAGTTTGATTAAAATATAATCTGTTGATATGTTTTGTAATTTAGAGATATTTTCTATTTTAATTACATTAATTAGGTTTTAGTATAAATATGTTTATTTCCTTAATTGTAAAGTAACCAAGACTTCTGATATAATGAATTGAGAATTTCTCTCTCATTATTCTTGATTGAACATGTACTGAACTTATCAAAAGATTATGCACCATTTGTGGCGTTTGTAAATCGAGGTTCGTTGATTTTGTAATCAAGAGATCATTCAAACTTCTTTTTGTTTGGTTGCTTGGTTCAATAATTTGCAGGTCAAGATTCTACTGTCTACAACATGAATTTGGGTTTTTCCAGCATTTTCAATTAATTCTACGATTTCCACGCGTATCCTGTTCCTAGTTTTGCGTCATTGGTGACGTGAAGCTGAGAGTGGGTTCAGCGTAAAAATCGCGAAATTAATTGAAAATATCGGGAAAACCCAAATTCAAGTTGTAGACAGTAGAATATCGGCCCACAAATTATTGAACCAAACAACCAAACAAAAAAGAAGTTTGAATGACCTCTTGATTACAAAACCAACGAACCTCGATTTGTAAATGCTACAAAAGGGTGCCTAATCTTTTGTTAAGTTCTAAGGGTTGAACATTACAAATATAACAATATTTGATAAGTTCGGTACATGTCCAATCAAGAATAAGGAGAGAGAGATTCTCAATTCATTATATCAAAAGTCTTGGTTACTTTAAAATGAAGGAAATAAACATATTTATACCAAAACCTAATTAATATAGTTAAAGCAGAAAATAACTCTAAATTACAAAAGATATCAAAAGACTGTATTTTAATCAAACTAGGATTTCCAAAAAATTGGAAGTTTTCGGCCTCTTTTTATACCATGCGGCCACATAGTGTATTTCCATGCGGTCGCATGGTTATACGATTTTTCGCCAATTTATTTTAGGCATTGTTCTGTGCGACAGCAAGCTCAAAAGTACCATGCGCACACGTAAAGTTGTACAGAATTTTGTGACGATTATGAATTGTACTAATGGACGAAAATCCAACACTTGAGCTGAGAGTTATGCCTATTTTAATCCACGCTACTCGTTTTTTTCCAAATATCTTCCAAACCTTGAATCCAACTCGTTTCAGCTCTTGAACTCTTCACGAAACTTGAACCTTGGCTTTTCAACTTCACCCATATGAACTCCATTGCTTGAACCCTTGAGTCATGTGACCCGACCAAGTGATTGCCTATCTTGGATCATATCACAAAGAGTGTTACAAAATATAATAACCTTGAGTCATGTGACCCGACCAAGTGATTGCCTATCGTGGATCATAGCACAAAGAGTGTTACAAAATATAATAAGAGCAATGGAAAAGGTATGTCATAAAAACTTTACAAAAACGTACATTTAAGGTCTTTTGCAGTGTGCATTGCATGTTACCGTATCCTTCTAATATATTGCATTAGAGCCAACGATATATGGGTAAGCATTGTAAAAAACCTATTGTAACATTTTGTCCATTGCGAAAAATTATTTTTCTTGTAGCGATTTTTTCCAACTATAAAATTTTTAGCAACAAATATTTTTTTGTTTGCAAAAAGTAGACAATATTGCATTATAGGCACTTTGTTGCAAGATATAAAAGTCCGTCGCCATAATTTTCCCATCAAAAATTTTTTGGCGGCTTGCTTCCATCAGCAACATACTTTATCGCAACATATCATATTTCCCGACAATTTTTTACGCTGTCTTATATATATTTTGGTACTTATTTTTTCTTCACAATGTCTTGACAAACCTTAAAAATCTGTCGCGGTAAGTCACTTATTGCGACAACTTTTTGTATGGCATTGTTATTTGATGTTGTGGGGTTCCTATTGTCTCCAAGTGTCACTGCTATTCACGGGGTCATGTAGAAGCAGTAGATCATGTTACACAAACAATTCTATTGCATTTCAAGCATGGCAATATTTTGGAAAATTATTTGGAGTTAGAATTTTTGTTGATATTTCTTGGCGGGCTACCATATTATTTTGGGATACTCATTTTGATGGGTCTATGGAGGGACATCTTGTAACTTTCCTAATCCCACCACTTCTTTCCAAGGAGCTTTGGTTGGCCATAAATTCTTCAAGATTTAAGGATGAGGCTGTAAACTTGCACAGAGTTTGTGCTAAAGTAAAACGTTGGCTACACGAATTGAATAGTATGCTAAAACCAAAGAAATTGTCTCTTTCTTTTTATTATTCACAGTGCTACACATCCCTATGGTGCCAATTCAAGTCAAAGCTCCATTTCTAGTAAAATGGTTTCCTCTACAATACGGTTTTGATAAACTAAATATTGTTAGTGCTGAAATCCAGGCCTGGCTGGTTGTGGTGGATTGCTTTGGGATTGGTAGGGAAAGGTAATTTTTGGGTTTTATCATTCTCTTGGGGTTGGTACTAACACTTTAACAGATGTATCAACTCTTAAGATAGGCCTTCAAATATGCTATGTCCTTGGCATATAGAGGATTGCTATAGAAACAGATTCTAATGTGGTGATTCATTGATTTCATCATCATGTTACTATACCTTGGTCTGTTCGGCTAATTTGGGAGGATATTTTAGAGTTTGCTCATGTTATATCTATTGATATATCACATATTCATCAAGAAGCAAACCAAGTGGCAGATTCTTTAGCGTGTCTTAGATCTCAAGGTTGTTCAGATTTCTTATCAATCTCTAGTTTCCCTGTTTCTACAATTGGTTGCATTTGTTTAGATAAATATAACTTACCTTCTTTTCGCTTTCGTAATTAATTTTAACCACGGTTTTCCTCCGCTACAAGTTAGGGTTTTCCAATAAAACTCGAAGGTTATTATTAAAAAAAAAAAAAACTGCAAGGGTAAAATAAGAGGAGGAGGAAAACAGGGCTAACCCAAATAAAATATGGGGCGATAATTGTTCGATATCAGACATAGTTATGAGCAAGGACAAAGGAAGCTGCTTCCAAATGGGATACCTACATATACCGTGGAGATCATGAACACGTGGATTGTGGGCTGCAAAATTTCGAGGATCCACATCAACTGTGCATGGTTCAGCTCCGTGTCTTTAAGCTGCTCCACTTCGACGATTGCCTGGTCAATGATGGCAAGCCCCTAGAGTACAGTTGTACAATCTCCTTCCAGTATGCAAGCACCTAAATATGTGTTGAAATGAGTGCACGACACTATTGTACGGAAAGAATACAACTCGCAGAAACGTTCATATTTTTGCTACTACAAATAGAGAAATCCGCTTCAAATTTAGTTTACTCCATTTTCCCTTTGATGAAAGAGAATGGCTAGGAATTCTTCATTCTCAAGAAGCTAGTTAATTTGCCAATTGAAATGGGAACATTTATTTCGATACAAATGATAAGGTGGCAACAAAAAGTGGAACTGCAAGTACTGCTATGGAAAGTATAGGAAATAAGGTATGCCTACATATTAACTTGATTTTCTAGATGCCCTCACATTCTTTTGTCGTAATATTAAAAGAAAAATCAATCTCATTTTCATCTATTAATTTGCTTATGCTCCTACGCAGCTACGCTGTGTGCTCGAAGAACAAAATATTTAGAATCATGAGCCCTCTTTTCCTTTTTTCGCCCCTTTCTTGGAATTAGAATATATTAACAATTTACCATGCCTCAACAAATTAATACCTAGTTGTGGTAAGCCGTAGCTTTCCTTTAGAATTCATTTTCTCTTGGAAGAAAATATAATAATTTCTCTCCTTCCTTATCTTCATTCTTAATAATAACTCTTCCCTCTGGGTTGGCAACACGTGACTGCAGTTTTCTGAGGCTAAATGGCAATTGAGTTAAACTACAAGAGAACATCTATACGTACAGAAAGAATATTTGCCAGAAACAAAAACAGAATACACTCATGGGGGTGGGCCCCATTTTATTTTCACAATATTTAATTCACATGGGGCCCACCCCATGTGAGTATTGTGTATGGTTTCTGGCAGAAGTTTTCTGTACAAACAGAAAATTTCAAACTACAATATAGACTACATATATTATAATTTAGTGAGGCACACACCCAATGATTTCGTAAGGTTTAACTGTGTGGCATGCAAATATTTTAACATGGCAGCAAATTAAAATCTCTTATATAAAACTACACTCCTAGGTTTAGTAGATGTAAATTTGTCAATTAATAGCTGATACTGAAATTTGGTAAAGAGAGCCACTAATTTTCTGTCTTTATATTCAGGATGTTCTGTCTTTATTTTTAGCATACTCTGTCTGAAAAATCAAAATGATCTATCAAGAGAATAATCTGCTGTCTGTGACATTTAGCAAGGAAAGCTTGTGCAACTGAGAAATTCTTGCACTATTTGGTTTTAACTAATTCATCTTGTGTGCATCAATACTTTCTGTATAATAATTAAATGCCAATTTTTGATCCACAATGTGGTTGAGAAATCATGACTCAAATACGAGGAGTATACATGAAGTATGCATGACATGATATTTCATTCATCTCTAATCAAGAATCTTTTAAACTAAACTCTTCATTTAATGGTTGTTTTCGGCATGAGAAATTAGGCTAGCCACCTATTGCTTCACAGTTGTTCAAAAGAAGGGAGAAGGACACTTTGTAGACAGCAGGTCACGAATTGTGTGGGTAAGTAGAAATAGATTCTATTTTGATTTAGACGTTAGAATCTAAATTTCATGTTATTAGCTAGCCAGCCCTAGACACTAAACAGTGGTTGAATTGGTTGTTTGTAATACTATGATATGGGTCTGAGTTTCGACGAAAATTGGATTCCATTCTTGGAGTTTTTATGGACTCATTATTTGCTCATCTACAAAATTCCATTAAGTTCTGCTAAAACTTCTGAGAAGTAACAGTTGTTGAGAAAATTTGTCGTCGAAGTAGATAACACGCCTCCAAACGATAATTCAAGAGGAACTCCAAGTATTATATATAAGAACACAAAAGAAAAAGATAGAAAAAATAAGAGGAAGGGAAAAGATTTGAATCACCTAGAAAGTTGTCCTAAAAGCTTTATTTACGCCCTCTCGATTATAAGAATGCTAAAGGACCAGCACACAAATAGCTTTAGCGAATTTCAAGTTTAGAAACCGGGTTGCAATTAGCACTATTGAAATCCGGAAAGAAGGAACAAAAGAAGAGAATATGAAAATAATTCTAAATATATTTTTCCAGAATTTTGGGACTATAATTTCAAGGTTTTAGATGAGAATTATTGTTAATAAAACATGAATTCTATCAAGTATATTTTGAGAGAGTTTGGAGAGGAAATCTCAAAGTATAAAGTGAGAATTGGTATCTATAGAACATGAATTCTATCCCTATTTATAGATTTCCATCATACTCCTTTGTATGGGTGTTAACTATCCATGAAAAGATGGAAAAATTGATCAAAAGGTACCAAAACGGAAAAATCAAAAACCAGCCTAACGACTAGTTTTTGGCTCTATGCGACCGCATAGGCATAGAGTTAACGAGTCAGGGACTAAGGCCATGCGACCGCATAGCATTAAGCCTGTGCGGTCGTATAGGCAACCCAGTTGCCTTCTTTTCCATTTTTCATTCTTCCTTCAATTTCCCAAGTTTAAATCTCTATGTCTCAATCAATTCTCATATATTCAATATTTGAACAATATATATATAACAATCCCCCACTTGTTCAAATATTACAACTCCACTTGGAATTATAAACGATGTCACGCATAAGATAAGGTATCTTTCGATTTAAACCTTACATTAGTGTTAACATTGCAAAGTAATATCGAGATCCCAGGTAACCTTGGCT
>CAIGRO010295454.1:0-21382 GCA_903798355.1 Fraxinus baroniana
ACCACACCCGCAACACACATACACCACCACCATATCCGTTTATACCACCCCCACCAAAGAATCCACAAAACCGCCTCCAGCCACCGCCAACCCCAACAGCACACCCGCAACACACACACACCATCTCCGTTTACACCACCCCACCAAAGAATCAACAAAACTTGGCGATGGTGGTGATGGGGTTTTGAGACACTACCACCGTACCCCAATCGCCGTCGCACTGCAAATCGCTGGTGAAGATAGCCGCCGCCATTGCCATCACTAGATCTAACAAACCCTCTCCGTCTCCGTCTCCCTCGTCGTCGTCGTCGTCGCCGTCACACTACCACAAACCACAACAAAAAAACTGAGAACGGCAACGTCGCGCGACGCTGCTGCGAATTAGGGCAGTGTCGCTGTTGCGATTCGCAGCAACATTGTCGCTGCTAACTTGCAGCAGCCGTCTCGCAGTAGGGCAGAGTCGCGCGACGCTGCTACTAATTTGCAGCAGTGTCGTGACGCAACTGTAAATTAGGGTAGAGTCGCGCGACGTGAATTAGGGTGGAGACGGGAGGGAGGGAGGGAGGAGAAGGGAGGTCCGACGATGGGTTGCTGCAACGGGTGAGTCGGCGGCTACGGCGGCGTCTGTTTGAAATCGAGCTTGAGAGAGACGGGATGAGTTAGGACTTAGGATTTGATAATTAATTTTAGGGGTGGTGTGGGTGTATATAAATTAATTTTTATAATAATATTATTAATATTTAATTAAATATAAAAAATTGTATCTGTATTTAAAATATATGATATTTGAAAACTAAAACATGAAATAGAATTTGGATTTCCAAAATAATTTCCACTTTACAAAATCGGATCTTTTGCACTGGAAATACGAGTGTCTATCCCTTTCAATTTCGTTGAAAATCTGAGGACCCGAGCATTTTGATGGAGGATAAATTAGAAATATTTTCCCTAAATTTGCTCAATTGAAAATCCTGGATAAAGAACAATTTCGTTTTCTCTTCATTTTCTCCTTTTATTCAAGATAAGATACATACACGCATATATAGAAAGAGAAAAATTGGCTTAGGGAGAGAAAAAGCTTGTCTGGATTGGCTGTACCGGTTGTTTTCTTCGCACTCCAGGAGAGAGAAGAAAAGTTTGGACAAAAAAGATCCTTTCTTTTGGAGAAATGATGTTGCGAACTTGAACGATCAGGAACTAGGGCTTTTGTTAAATGACGATTGAAAATGCGAATTGTTGAGAATTCAAGCTCTGCTCATATTCTAAACCTTCGAAAATTTGCGTTTTTTTGGTAAAAATGGACGTGGATTCGACTATGAACACAGAAGTTGATCGCGATCCATCAGACCAGCCCACCTCTGTCAACGAGTCGGACCAGCCCACTGAATCGCAATCTCCCATTCCTCAGCAGCAGCAACAACAGAATAATGATAATGATATTAGTAATTATAGTAATAATGGTGGTATTAATGGTAGTGAACAGGTGGTGGCTGGGCCACGCTGTGCACCGACCTATACGGTGGTGAATGTGATAATTGAGAAGAATGGGGACGGACCGGGCCCCAGGTGTGGCCACACACTTACAGCTGTACCGGCTGTTGGGGAGGAGGGAACTCCTGGATATATTGGCCCGAGATTAATTCTGTTCGGTGGTGCTACAGCACTTGAAGGAAATTCTGCTGCCTCGGGAACTCCTTCTTCGGCTGGAAGTGCCGGAATTCGTATGTTTTCTTCATAAATTTAAATACAGCTAATTATAGTTGTAAATATAGGTTCACTTAGTTGATTGGAGCTGCATTTCTGCTTACCTTCTGGTTTATATTCAAGAAACTGAAATACCCAAAATTTGCTCAAATACTTGGCTTTACCGCTGCTTGCAGTTTGTTTTGGAGGGGTGTTAGTATAATAATATGATGTTGAGTTGGAGTTCAAATGAGGTATCGAGTGGTTATATACATGAAGAAACAGTAGAGATGGAGATTGCCAGTATATTTGCCACTATAGTCTGTGTATCTTAGCTACATACAAGTTCGATAATTCTGATTTCTCTTTCTGTATGCTTGTTGGAGTTCTATATTTCGAAGGGATATTATGTATTGAGTCGTACAGAATAATTTCATTAACTTATTTTCCATTGTTATTGAAGTGAGAGATAGAACATAGATTTCCTATTGAATAATTTCATTAACTTATTTTCCATTGTTATCGAAGTAAGAGATAGCACATAGATTTGCTATTCAAATTTGTGAGAAGCTGCAAATTTATATTCACAATAAACTTGAGTTGCCTGCATAAATACTTTTTTTAAACTTCGTTCAATCCAACACTACATCTACTCGAAGGTCCAACACAATCAAATAGTTTGCAATTATATTAGGTTATGTTGACTTTTGTTTCCTTTTCTCTTCTAGCCTCTTTGTCAAGATCACACGTCTCTTATGAATGAGATTTGCTAAGTCTCAAGATCCTCAACTGGTGTGCACATTCTCATTTATTATTTTATTCATTATACTTTACACACATCCATCTAATAGCGATGTTTCTATTTCGTTCGTCTCATGAACGTCTGGTCTTTTAGCTGTCAACACTTCTTCCATGGAGCTTAACTAGTCTAGTTACTATTTTGTAAAGTTGATTTATATTTGTTAGGAATCTTCTGATCACCTAATTCTTGTATCGCTTGTCTTTTCAAATTTGCCAACAAATCAAAAATGATAAAGCAAAAATCAGTTTGCTACCCGTTGGAAATTAGAAAGAGACTCTTGTAGAGGAAATATGATCTATTTCTGTTTTGATGGAGTCACGCATTGTGGAATGATGATTAATGATGTTGCTTAGTTATTTTATGGGTTAATGGTTGAATTGAAATCTGAACTCATTAAATAGCTACACGATACTTACTGTGTATTTATTGCAGGGTTGGCTGGGGCCACTGCTGATGTGCATTCTTATGATGTCTTGATGAATAAATGGTCTCGGTAAGCAATTAAGCATAAGTTGATCACTTCTGTTTAGAATCTCTACTCAACTTTCTGGTCTACTCATTGCTTCTCTTAGTTTAAAATTGTTGTAATTTGGTAATGTGCTTTAAATCCCTCTACAGAATTACCCCAATTGGAGAACCACCCTCACCAAGGGCGGCACACGTGGCAACTGCTGTCGGTACTATGGTTGTTATTCAGGTTTGTTGATATATGTATTTAAATTGAAACTTTACTATGTAATAATTCTTCTTTCATTTGATATTTATGTTGCTCAGTATAACTATCATCACAGGGTGGAATTGGTCCAGCTGGTCTTTCTGCAGAAGATCTTCATGTACTGGACCTCACACAACAACGACCACGTTGGCATAGGTTAGCCTCTTTATAAATATGGTATCGAATATGCATATTTGGTAGAAAAAAATATATGCAATTGTATAAACAGATACATGTAAATCTTATGTTCTATGCATGCTACAGTCACTAGACTAAAATCCAATATTATTTAGGGTTGCTGTACAAGGCCCTGGACCAGGACCACGCTATGGGCATGTCATGGCTTTGGTGGGACAACGATATCTCATGGCAATTGGTGGAAATGATGGTCAGTTTTGTGCTCAATATTTCCTCTTGTGATATTTATGTAATTTTGGGCATAAAAAATTGTTGCATGCTCTCTAGGAAAAAGAGCTTTAGCTGATGTATGGGCACTAGACACAGCTGCCAAACCATATGAATGGCGGAAACTGGAACCAGAGGGTGAAGGCCCGCCTCCATGTATGTAAGTTTTTTGGCTCCTCTTTAATCTAAGCATTATATCTTTCTACCTTTTCTTTAAAATTAGTCGTTTCCCTTTGGACTTAGTGTTCTTTTGTTTCTTGTGTTACCTTATGTACTTGTACTTCTATTTTAAGATTTGAATTGTTTAAGATCAATATCTGGATGCTCTCTGTCTTTTGTTCAACATGGTCCTGGTTCAAGTTTGACTGCCACCATTTAGAAACTCGTGTTAAGCCGTTGATGAAGAAAATGAATCCAATAACGATAACAAACTACTCCCTATAACCAATATAAATTGGGGGCACAAATCCTTATAGTGCTCTGCATAGTTAATTGTTAAATTTACTTGTAACCCAAAGCAACTAGATCCTTATAAACCATCACAAGTGATGTTAGTTTGATCTTTTCCTTTCTAACTTAAGCTGGATGAGGTGATTCAACATTATACTTATGAACTCTTTGTCTATACCATGTAGATATAATACGTGGCTTTATTTAACCTTTTTAATATGTTTTAAAAATTATGCTTTACATAGTCGATTTAAGTAACTATATATTTTTCCATAGTTGAAAACTTTGGGGTTGCTCATAGCTACAGCAAATTGAATGTGACACTTCTCTAAAAACGACTTGTCTTATGTGTTAATTATCTAATTTAAAAGTTTAATAGGTTAGATAGAGGTCACATATATTTATTTTAGTTGTTTTTAATACGTCCTCCATGTGCGGACCTAATCTATTTTTTCATTTATTTTCTATCAAAAGTTTGAACATGCACACGTATATTCTTTCAAATTTTGTCTTCAACATTGTGTTTTGCGCTTTAATGTACTCCTCATCTTTGGTACTAAGTTACCTCTTTCCATTTGCATAATATGGTGGGGTTATTAGTTGATCCAACCTTACACGAAGCTTTGGTTTGTAAGGATATGGCATTTCCTAGTTGTATGACTAACCGCATGTGCGATTTAATTGTTGTTGTCAGTAATCAATAATGCTACTCAAATTTTCTAGTATTTAGTCTGAAATCATTTTCTGGTATTGCCAAGTACTATAAATAGAGACATGCGCTTCCGTATAAATTGTCTTATTTTGGAAATAATTAATTTGGTATCCCTTAGACTTCCATGTTTATGTGATGCGTAATGGAAGACTTATTGCTGTTTGCTCCTTTTCATTTAGAGTAAAGGATACATGTCATTAGCATATCCTCTAACCGTCCATTTGGGAGCCATATCTTAGGAAGTATTGTGAAGGAATTGATTGAAATAAGATTGAGTCATACCAAAGAAAAGCTTATCTTATGGTCTTGTGATCTCACCAGACTATGGCCAGTGTGAATTATTTCTAACTTTTTTTCTACATATTTGACCTTGCTCTCACTGAAGGGGGTTGGAAGTGGATCCATGTAGCCGAACAAAATGAATAATGAATAAGACTTTATTGAGTTATGCTTAGCCTCTATATTAGAACTAACAATAGGAGTGAGCAAAGTTAGGGAACACATGTTAGTCCTCTAGGTGATGACTAATAATGGCTTGTATAGTTGTTTCATATTAATCAAATATATATGTAATACTTCAATATCATCCTGGTAATTTTGTGAAGCCTTCTTGATCTAAAGGGGAATTGTCTGTCACCATTCTTGAATATTTTCCAATGCTTGCTATTTGTAATTAAGATATTGTTTGATCTATTCGAGTTATTGTGTCCAAGCCTTCTTGACTCTTTGACGATCTCACAAAGATGGCATTGACTTCCCACAGTGAAATACATTTGTGACTGGCTGCATATAGTTTTTGGAATCTCCAAGAAGATGTGAATTCTAAGTTCAATGAAAGTGATTTTTGTCCTTACTTTTTTATCCATTGCCCTCATCTTAATTCACTCTCTATTTTTTTATTTCCCCTATTTTTGTCTACCCATTCTTAAAACACCCTTTTCATGCCTCGAGATCTTATTTATTAGGCCCAGTTCCCTACCATTTGGCATACTCAATTAATCGCCAACTAAGCAAAATATTTGACACCTAAAAGTGCAAAATTTTTACTAATTGAACCTTTTAGATCAAGCTATTTTTACAACTTTATGGTATTCCATTTTTGGTGACTTGAAATGGAGTTACTTGCTCTATTTCATTTATTGTGGATTTTGGTAATACTTTGCGCTTAATGAAAATCATGATCACTGCACGATTTCCTTGATTATCAGGCTACCAGACTACTTTTATATTCCCAATTTTGACGGGGTTTGAAAATGTGTCTGACCTTCTATGCAACTAATACTTTTCTTTCATCTTCTTTGTTTCTGGGAATTATTAAATTCAGTGGGAAAGCAAGACCCCTTTTTTTTGGTCAATGGTGAAGTTTATATGATCTTTCACGTGTGAAAATGCTGCAACTGCAAAATTCATTCTAGGTAGCAACACTATGGTTTTTCCATCTTCGGTCAGATTAGAAAATTCTATTAACTGAGATTGTGTTGTATTTAGAAGTGCCTGAAAATAGCTTGACCCAATATGACACCAAGTTTCCTTCTTATGGAAGATGTGCTCTCAGCCTTTTACATGATCTATCTGAATATGTTTTGCTTGTATCATTCGCTGAATATTTTCTTTTGTGGTACTTGAGCACTATGTCAGTTTTGTAAACTGGAAGATTGTGATGAAGTAGTTGAGATGCATAATTTCAGGCTCTTCTGCTTGGTGTCTGTAGAAGTTTCAAGGGAATAATATGTATATCCCTTTTATGTTTCATTTAATGATAATTTGCGCTGAGTGTGTATACATATAGAGAAATTTGTCGTGACCTTTTATTTGTGTGTCTCCTTACCTAGGTACGCAACTGCAAGTGCACGATCTGATGGTCTTCTTCTACTTTGTGGAGGGAGGGACGCAAATAGCGTGGTTAGTGAGATTTCTGACTGTTGCATCACGGATGGTTTATGATCTACCTAGATTGTATGTGCAAGATTGAGTTAGATTTGATAGTGGACTTCTTTATTTGCTGTCTTGGAATAAACTTTGTGTTGGCTTACGTTTCATGAGGATATATTGACGTGATTTTTGATAAGACTTTTAGAGGGTTGGTCATATATTCATTAGGTTGGTACCAGGTTGTAATAGTTCGTGTCTCTACTACAGTAACCGATTTTTATGTGCATGCACTAAGATTAGATGGACTTTTTAAGCTGAAGGTCAACAACATAGGAAATTTCACTAGTTTAAGCTGAAACTTGAAGTTTGATAGATTTTGAATTTCCCCTTATTTTGCAAAATTTTAGAATCCTCTAGTCATGTATGATTTGTGTTCTTTATGATTTCATGCTATGTAGATATGAATTTATTGTGCATTGATAATTCAAGTTAAATTAATCATTAGTTGTCATGCAAATACAAGGATATAATTTTTTTTTAGAGGAATGACATAATAGAGCATCAGTGTCTCTTAATGGAATTAGTAAAACCATTAATGTATGACATAATGCTAGACTTGTGAGCAAAGACCTATGCGCATAAGTTCTCCAGGTAGATTATTATATAACAATTTCACAACAAGATATCTACTTTATTCCCAATAAACACATGATCGGCTATTTAAGTCCTTTTATATAACACTATTCGGCTCAATGCTTCATCTACCTAAAGGTTCATTGAAATTAATGCAAACATAGGCAATGTTAGTTATTGTCTATATTATTCTCTTCTAACATGTTCAAGGGAGATTGCATCATTCTTTGTGAATTCTTCAGGTCTGTGCAACATATGTTCTAACCATTTAAGTTGTCCTTCATTTAACCATTCTTCTTTGGCGTCACATTTACTTGATGGCAAAAATTACCCATTCTTATCTATTTATTTTACTGTGATCGTACATCCATATTAAGCCCCCCTGCTTGGGCTCCATTTTAGCCCTTGTCTGAAAATATTCAACAAGTAAACTCAAAATTTTTCCCACTTTTTAATTACATATTCTCCTAAAAATCACTATTCAAAATATTCTTTTGGCTAAATATTGGCCATTAAACAGGGGCTTAATGTGCCGTTGTTTGAGCCCCATTTTTGGGCAAAATATGCATTTTGAATAGTGTTTTGTTGGAGATTGTGTGGTTAAAAAGTAAAGATTTTTTTTATTTACGTGTAATATTATTTTATAGGAGAATGTGGTTGAAAATGAGTTTTTGAAAAATGGGGGCCAAACATATGATGTGTTATACTGGGAAAATGTATTTTAGAATAATGATTTTTTTGAAAAATGTGTGGTTAAAAAAAAGGAAAAGTTTTGAGTTTATATGTAATATTATTTTATTGGAGATAGTGAATGCATTAAAATTAAATGGAGCCCAAACGTGGGCTAACAACCTCATTTATGGTATGCCTATCTTTTAGAAGGTATCTTACAATCACGTAGCATCCTTGTGGTGACACTTCACCATTTTTTGTCCATTTGTGTGATATGCAGTATATATTAGTAATGGAGATTAAAAACCTAAAATAGTTAAGGGCAACATGATACAATATTTGTGTCACGAAATTGTTATTCCTACTTTGACAAAAAGATATTCTCTGTATTCCATCTTAGTTATACCTCAAGCAACTAGGTTGCAAAGTTCGTGTGGAAAACCGGATCACATCAAATAAGTAGTTAGGCGAAAATTAGGCAGAATTGATTAAAGATGATCTCCTTTTAATAATTAGTGTTGTATAGTATATTATTTGATTTCTTACTAGTTTTAGGAGATTAGAAGTTTCATTTTTTCCAGCTTCCTTTGTATTATAAATTGTAACTCGTGATCTTGTACAATCTTTGAGAAATAAACAATCAATCTCTACATGTTATTATAGCGTGGTTATTTTCTAACCTAACCAAACTATGGCCGGTTTCAACCACAAATAACAGAGTCCATGACCTCTTAATCAGAATCAGAATCAGAGGTCATGCTTGCCAGGAGTGCAGGAGGAATTGAGAATTCATCCTTCCAACTCATAATAGAAAAATTGAACGGGATGAATTTTCGAGAATGGGCACAATCAATAAAACTACTAGTCATTAGAAATGGAAAACTTAGTTACTTGACCGGAGAAATCAAGATGTCTGCCTCAACCAACGCTACTATCCTTAAAAAATGGAAGTCGGAGAATTCGATGGTGACTTCTTGTCTTGTCAATTCCATGAGCCCACGATCGGGAAAACCTATATGTTCCTTCCTTCCAACAACAAAGGACTTCTGGGAGGCTGTGAAAGAAACTTATTCAGACGTAGAAAACACCTCTAAAATTTTCGAAATCAAATCAAAATTGTGGCAAACGAAGCAAGGAGATCGAGAAGTGACCGACTACTACGTGGAGATGGTTGGGTTGGGGTAAGAATCGGACTTAAGTTTGGAGGAAAAGTGGATGATCGTGCGATACACAAAAAAACTAGAAAACGAAAGTGTTCGAGTTCTTATAGGGCCTCCACCACGATCTAGATGGTGTCCGTGGTCGGATTCTTTGTTGGCAACCTCTTTCCTCGCCACGAGAAGTCTTTGCAAAGGTGAGATGAGAAGAAACGTGGCGGAAAATTATGTTGAACGACTCTGGCTCATATGGGTCTCCAGTGGAAGTTTCGGGGCCATTTGTTAATGGGCCATCCAGTGAAGGAAATGGGCAAAATAATGGAAGCAATTGGCTAGCTGTCTTTAATAAAGGAATGAGCTTAAATCATGGTCCAGATAATTATAATGGTGGGCCTGGGATGACGAGCCTATATTCTGAAGGAGCAGTGATCGGTACAGGCCCAAAACAATGGGGTCGATCGTGGTGTGAACATTGCCAAAAACTGGGACACAAAGAAGATACATGCTGTGATATACATGGAAAATTGATTGATTAGAAACTGAGACAAAATAACAAAAATCGTGGATACTGAGCATCTATTGATTGCCAAACTGGAAAATCCGAGTCAAGTAGTGAGTGACTCTACAAAATGTTTTCTAGTCCCTAATCATGGAGTCAAAACTCCGCAAGGCTCGTTAGCCCACAGGGGTAATTTCTTGAGTATTACAATCTATCATGCAATCTAAAACTTCCTGGATTATTGAGTCAAGAGCATTTGATCACATGACTCCTACTAGCTATTTTCTTTATACTCCACTTGTGCCGACAATCTGGAAGTTAAAACTGCAGATGGTTCACTATCATCGGTCACAGGAAAATGGTGTATCAAAATTTCTGATTTTGTACATGTTCCAAAATTATTGTGTAATTTACTTTCTATAAGCGAGATGACAATTCAAGTTGCTCGGTTAAATTTTTCCCATCTCATCGTGTTTTTCGGGACCTATTATCGGAGAAGACGATTGGCAGTGCTAAGGAACGTGAAGAATCTACTACCTTGAAGAGACTGATGTAAGTAAATAACATCAAGTTACAGTTTGTGATTCTGCATCTGTTCCTAGAAAATGGTGAAATTCTCTTATGGCATTTTAGGATGGTCATCTATTTCCCTCAATATTTATGAATAAAAAGTCCGTTGCCATTCAATGTGAAATATGTGAGTTTACAACACCAACGTACATCATTCCCAACATCCGCGTACAAACCTTCCAAGCAATTCACTATGATCCACAACAATTTATGGGCCCCTCATGAATTCCCAATCGTACTCATGCAAAGTGCTTTGTGACATTCATTGATGACCACACTGGAATATGTTGGGTTTACCTACTGAAAGATAAATCACATGTTAGTTCTACATTCGTCAATTTTCACTCCATGATCCAAATACAGTTCCAAACACAAATTCAAATATTACATACAGATGATGGCACAAAATATTTCAATAACACTATGGGGGATTTTCTCCAAATACGTGGAATAATTTATCAAAGCTTTTGCGTCGACACTCCCAACAAAATGGGATTACTGAACGTAAAATAGATATCTCCTAGAAGATGCTCGCACATTGATGCTCACTATTAATATGCCCAAAATGTTCTGGGGAGATGCTATCCTAACATCCACCTACCTACTCAATAGAATGCCCAGTCGTATTCTAAACTTCAAATCACCTAACTTAAGAAATTTTTTCCAACCTCTAGCCTCAACTCCGCACATTGGAGGAAATGAGAGCGTTGGAGAAAAATGAGACTTAAGGAGGTATTGGACCTACCTAAAGGAAAGAAACCATTTGGGTGTAGAATGGGTTTTCCACTTGAAATACAGAGCCGATGGAACAATAGGGCGGTATAAAGCTCGGTTGGTCGCAAAGGGATACACAAAAACCTATGACATTGACTACACAGAAACGTTTGCACCAGTAAAAACTGAATACCATTCTAGTACTTCTATCATTAGCAACAAAATTGGATTGACCACTGCAACAACTCGACATTAAAAATGCGTTTTTGAATGGAAAATTAGAAGGGGAAGTTTTTATGAAATTACCATCGGGATTCAACAAATGAATGAAGGAAATCGGGGTATGTAAACTTAAGAAATCTCTATATAGGCTTAAACATTCACCAAGGGTATGGTTTGATAGATTTGCAAAGATGTTGAAAGGTCAAGGGTATCGACCAAGGCAATTAGATTATACTATGTTTTACCAACAATTCGATGATGGGACCAAGACAATTCTATTTGTATATGTTGATGATATTATTCTGACGGGAGACAATGTAAAGGACACTGAAAGACTAAAGAAATGCCTAGCCACCGAATTCAAGTTAAAAGTTTTGGGACAAATGCGGTACTTGGGAATGGAAGTAGCGAGATAAAAAATAGGGAATCAATGTTTCACAATGAAAGTATGTTCTCGACCTCTTAACCAAAACCGACATGCTAGGTTGCAAAAAAACCTGAAGATGTTTGAAATCTAGTGGAAATAGATAGATATCGAAGGCTAGTTAGAAAGTTAATCTACTTGTCACACACAAGACCCGACATTGCATTTGCAGTGAGCTGTGTAAGTCAGCATATGCATTCTCCAAAGGAAAGTCATCTAAAAGCAGTCTACAAGATACTAAGATACCTTAAGGGTTCCTCAGGAAAATGACTATTTTTCAAAAAGAGTGGAAGGAGGTTGAAGTCTTCACAAATGCGGATTCGACAGATTCAATAGAAGACAAGAGATCAACCACTGGTTATTACACTTATGTGTGGGGAAACCTAGTAACATGGAGAAGTAAGAAACAAAATGTTGTAGCCAGAAGCAATGCTCAAGTCGAGTTCAGAGTTGTTGCAAAAAGAATATGTGAAGGATTGTGGCTGAGAAAACTTTTGGAAGAATTGTAGGCCATAGTAAAGCATCCTATCAAGATCTATTGTGATTACAATGCAACAATCAATCTCTCACTCAATCCAGTTCAGCATGATCGCACCAAGCATATAGAAGTAAACATGCACTTCATAAAAGAAAAGGTTGAGGAATGGACTATTTGCATGATATATATCCCTACACAAGAACAAACTGTAGATATCTTTATTAAATGACTACCTTGACGAAACTTCAATGATTTCATATGCAAGTTGGACATGATTAACATCTACAATCCAATTTGAAGGGGAATGTGGAAAACCGAATCACATCAAATAAGGAGGAAGGCAAAAATTAGGCAGAATTGATTAAAGATTATCTCCTTTCCATAATTAGTGTTGTATAGTATATTATTTGATTTCTTACTAGTTTTAGGAGATTAGAAGTTTCTTTTTTTTTTACAGCTTCTATTGTATTATAAATAGTAACTCGTGACATTGTACAATCATTGAGAAATAAACAATCAATTTCTTTACAGTTCACTTCCAAAGTTCTGCTATACATTATATTCCCCTTAGTCTTATTAGTTGAAATTACTTTTAATAAACTTTCATCAAAGACCTCATCTTGGATGTGTTATGAGTTCATCCATGACTAATTTAGATAGATAAGGTCATTGTAGAATCTTGACACAAGCCTTAAGTAATAAGAAATTTGAATACTTTTGTCCCCACTAGATTTCTTACCTTTGTCAAATCCTTTGTACATATCTCTTTAGATTTTAATGTATCTAATAGAAATTCCAATTTTCTCTAGCACGCACCATAGCATTGCCTTCGGCGCTCTAGTCCCTATAACATGATTTTTCTAATTTAATTTCAAAATTTCCATGTAGACTTACCTTTTCTCCACGTGACTTCAAATCTCCCCAAACCAAGATGGTCACATAAATCAAACCCATCCATGCCTTCCTAAGATTATGGATTTGTTGCATTTTTAGCCATATTAGTGGACCATGTGTTAGGTTTTATCGACTGTTCTCTTAGCATAAATCTAACCAGTATAATTTTTTCTCGTTCTTGTTTAGGGCGTGTTCGGTAGAGATTAAAATTGGATTAAAATTGAAAAACTAGCCGTTATTGTTGACTTTCGAGTGGACCCAATAACGACTATATTTTCAATTTTTAATTGGATTTTAAATCATACCCAACACCCCCTTAATTTGTACTACATCTTTATTTCCAATTCAGTGATTATTCTTACCCCATTTCTACTCTCTCTTACACTCTATCAACTTTTATATCCCATGTTCTCTCGTTCATTTGTCCCCTCTCCTACCCATTTTGCTTCCTGTAACGAGCTAAGTTGAGACTCTGAGGTATGTGTGATACTAGTTCTCTGATGCGTTTAAAGTTGGAATTTTTCCCAGTAAATCAGTAATGACGTTTGACTTTGGATTGCTATTATCAACAGACTCGTATTATTAGTTTTTCAACTTGTATCATTGCCATGTTGTCTACTATTCTCATTTGACCTTCTGTTGAAATGACCTTTATGCAGCCGTTGGCTAGTGCTTATGGGCTTGCCAAACATAGAGATGGTCGTTGGGAATGGGCTATTGCTCCTGGGGTCTCACCATCTCCCAGATATCAACATGCTGCAGTAAGTTCCTTTATTGATTAGTGCTATTGTTAGCTTAATTGGTCATACATATTTAGGGTTTCATTACACAAAACAAAGTACATTGTCCCTTTTTTTCCTGGGCAAAATCCTAGACCCTTTTTCGTTGGCTTTTCTAGGTTTTTGTTAATGCTCGCCTTCATGTATCTGGTGGGGCCCTTGGTGGTGGACGTATGGTGGAGGACTTGTCAAGTGTGGCTGGTACGTCTCTTTTTTAGTTTTCTGTTATTTTTTCTTTTTCCCTTTCTTGCTCTACAAAAAACTTTATTGCTATTTGCTCACAAGAAATTCCGTGTTTCATCAACTTCTCAAAAATATTTTGCATGTTGTCTTTTCTGTATAGTTCTGGATACTGCTGCGGGAGTTTGGTGTGATACAAAGTCTGTTGTTACTAGCCCGAGGACTGGCAAATACAGTGCTGATGCTGCCGGTGGAGGTGCAGAAGTTGAATTGACAAGGCGCTGTAGGCATACCGCAGCTGCTGTTGGTGACTTGATTTTCATGTATGGTGGTCTACGCGGTGGTAAGACACGACACCCAAAATTATGTTTTATTTGTAATCAGTTATGATTTTGAGGTGGTGAAAAGTAGGAGTTTCTTATTATTCTGTATGTGGTACATAATCATGTCTTTTGGATCCCTTTGCAAAGCATGAATTCTTTTGTCCCAATGTTAACTTCAGAGGAAGAAGTTGCTTTTATTTAGGAAAAAATTGGGATCCTCAGTATATCTGGGTCATTCATTTTGTGTGCCTTCTGTCAGTCTTACTGGGGATGATTCTGCTATAGTTATTGTTCATTGAACTCCATTGTCTAAGATCTCGGACGTGCTGTACATGAGCAATATATGATGTGATTCTTTATATTCCAGCAACCTCTGTTACAGTGTACTATAAAATTAGAAAAGAGCAACTGTATTTTGAAAAAGAGGTTGGAGTTACTTAACTTAATGTTAGATGGATGTCTTAATTTAAATATAAATGCTCTCTCCTTGAAAATTATACTAGCAGAAAATTGGTCAACGACTCACTTTGACTGCTAGAATCATGAGGATGATGGTGGGATTTTTATCAGGAGAAAGACTGAAATAATATTGTGGCTACAAAAATGAAAAATCTCTAGTACTTTAGAAACAAGTCTATCATACTAATTCTCTCAAAAAACATGGCCCATGCACAGGCCTTTGTCTTAGAAATCCAAAGGAGGGTGGGTGGACAAATGGAATGAATTAGTGTTTAAGGCACAACATAAATGGAACATCTATAGGTGAATAGTCAGATGTCTACAGACTTCGATCCTATGATATTGCATGGGACACCTTTCCAAGTTTGTTAAGAAGTTGAACTTTTTAAAGAACGTGCACATTTTTTTGGACTGCCCTACTGGTTAGAAGACTGAAAATAGGAGATCAGTAGCAATTTTGCCATTTAATTTGCCTCATGTTAGTGGCATGTTAAAATTAGTTTATTACCTGCTATCATCCAGAACCATCTTTCATATCATTGTTCTGGTGTTAATTATACAAGTTAGCTCTTTTATGGATTTTGACATTTACAATCCCATGCCCTAGTTTGGAGCCTATTTCTATTGCCACACAGAAATTACTGTGATTTGAATGTTGCACTATTTTATTTTTAGGTTTTCTTTGGAACTCTTTACTTTTGGGGTCTAGATCATATATTGCTTGTCTGCTTTGTTTGATGCTGGGGAGATACATAGATCTGAATAGCATCTCACTCATAGAAGATTACACCAGCACGTTGATTATGTCTCAAAATTATTTAGAAAGTTGATCAGATTAGATCTGCAAGTTGCCTATTTTTTATACGAACTAGTTCTCACTTCTCACAATGTGTAAAAATCCTAGTATGGAAAAACGTGTACTCAAATATTAACGGTTTGCATGATTACGTTTGCAGGAGTGTTGCTTGATGACTTGCTTGTCGCTGAAGATCTGGCTGCTGCTGAAACAACTAGTGCAGCTTCTCATGCTGCTGCAGCATCTGCTATGTCTAATGTACAGCTAGGGAAGTTTCCTGGTAAATTTGGATTTGCTGATGAGAGAATAAGGCCACTGGTGTCTGATGCTGCCGCTGATGGTGCAGTTGTGGTGGGAAGTCCTGTAGCTCCCTCTGTAAATGGTGATATGTTTACAGATATAAGCACAGAAAATGCAATGATCCTAGGTTCCCGGTAGGTTTTCTAGTATATATTGACATTGGTTTGTGTTCTGTTGTTTACAATTCACTCAGTAATTTTTTAGTTGCTTCAAGTTACATATACTAAATTTGTCATTTTCTACAGAAGACAAAACAAAGGGGTTGAGTACTTGGTAGAGGCTGCAGCTGCTGAAGCCGAAGCTATTACTGCTACATTAGCTGCCGCTAAAGCCCGACAAGTTAATGGAGAAGTCGAGCTGCCAGATAGAGATCGAGGGGCAGAGGCAACCCCTAGTGGCCATATAGCTCTGCCTGATTCGGCCTCATCAAATATTTCTGCTCCAGCTGGAGTTAGGCTTCATCACCGTGCTGTGTGTATCAGGATAACGAATCTATAACTTTCATCTCAAAGTTGTAGTCTGGTTGAAAATAAACATGTTTCATCCTATTCCATCATCTTTGCAGGTTGTTATAGCTGCCGAGACTGGTGGAGCTTTAGGTGGCATGGTCAGACAGCTTTCTATCGATCAGTTTGAAAATGAAGGCCGACGAGTCAGTTATGGGACCCCAGAAAATGTCACAGCAGCAAGGAGACTTTTTGATCGACAAATGTCTATTAACAGTGTACCTAAAAAGGTACTTGTCTTCCTTCCCTACATTGCATTAAATTGTATCACTAACCATTATCCAGGGAATTTATTCCTGGAACGCAATGAAGTAATATCAATAATGAGTTGTTAAGTGAATTGCAAATGAACATTTAGTTAGGTGGAATTGCCTGGAGATACATGCTTCCCCATTTTATCTTGTATTATTTTAACTTAGATGGCATTGGAGGCTAACCAATCTGTGACACCGGGATGAAGTCAGATACATTTTTGGTTGGCATTTCTTCCTTTAGAAATGTGTAAGCACAAGAAGTACATCAAAGCATTATATCTTTCCTTGTTCTAAGATTTAGTTGTTTTTTATTTTGTTTCTGGAGTTTTTGTGACTGTAGAATTGCAAGTTTGAGGTGCTACTAATTTTTTTTTTCTCTACTCATTATGAAATAGTTTTTTGAACTTCTAGTCTCATGTGGTCTCTGTTCCCCTCCACCAGGTGATTGCTCATCTTCTGAAACCTCGTGGCTGGAAGCCTCCAGTTCATAGACAGTTTTTCTTGGATAGCGATGAGATAGCAGATCTTTGTGATAGTGCTGAGAGAATATTTGCTAGTGAACCTACTGTTCTACAGCTGAAGGCTCCTATTAAAATATTTGGTGATTTGCACGGGCAATTTGGGGATCTTATGCGTCTTTTTGACGAGTATGGATCTCCTTCAACTGCTGGAGATATAGCGTAAGAGTTCGTATTACTGCACATCTACATGCTGAAGGTTCTTGGTACCAAATTCTTATATGTGAGATAAAGTTAAATTTATCACGTTAGCTATGACACATCCCTATGTCTTTCTTTTTTTTCCTCAGTAGTACATAAAAAATACCATTTGGAATGCAATTAGTAGATGCTATCAAAAAAATATTTGATTTCAACGTTCTTTGCATGTTATATCAGATTGGCTAACCCTTCTCATTGTTTAGGTTAGTATTTGCAACTCCTTCGTAGCTTGTAGTTATTATGCCTTGATTCCATTCTTCTGGTTCACTGTAGAAGCATGCACTATCTTTTTATTGCAGCGAGGTTCTGAGGCCTTCTGAGAAATCATAAATGTTCAAGATCTTTTTTCCCCTTCCGGAACTTTCTGTCATATTTAATCCTGTTCTCAAAGCACCTTATGGATCATGAGTATTTATAATCTTTGGATCATAAATACAAAAATGTTATTCTGTATGCGATATATAAGCATCACAACCTTATTTATGGATGTTTGCTGTAAGTAAATTTTGAGAAGTTGCATCAACAATAATTTCAAATACCACATCAAAAACTATTTGGATTCATTGCTTCCTGATTGTGGACACTTTGCAAAAGTTGACTTCATATTTTTCCTTGTATCTAAATCTAGTCTCTTTCACCTTCCTAATCTTCACCTATAAGTTCCTCTGAATTCGAATTTTTCAGTGTTCTTGCTTTCTTTTAATACCTTTTTAGCCAACAGAAAGTGGGCCACTTGAAATTTATAGATCTGTTACATTTCATTTGCTTGTCAGATAGCTATGCTAAATTAACATCTCTATCATTTCACTCCTAGCCTGCCATTTTTCTAATTTACAAGGGATTTCAAATGGAGGCGACTCCAAGTAGTGCTGCTTAGAAAATAGTTTTTGGTTTTGGTTCTAGGACATGAAAAGCTTGTTGGTCAAGTATTCAACATCATAAATCCCATTGATTAAAAGAGAGATGCCTTTATATTCATTTGGTATACTTTTGAATGATTACTGGTGTTGCTTCATCAATTCTAGTAGCATCTTGTTAAACCCATGGATTAGAAGTTTAATCTGGTTGCATGTATAGTCTGCAGTGGATAGTAACTTATTAACTGGGGGTTAGAAGATGTGACCTTAATGGATAGGATGAAGTTGTCTGAGGAAATAGGAATAGAATTTTCCCATTGAAAACTTTTTATGTGCTTTATACAGATACTGCAATCCTTCCCTTAGCAAGCTGTGTGGCAGTTGGGCACCTACAATGCATCTTTTGTTTAGACAGCTGGTCTAACTGGTTTTTGACTATTGACCAATAAGAAGAAAATAATGGTTAATTGTTTTTAATGTGCAAAAAGGATGAGTCGGTTGCTGCACCATTTCATATGCTCGTGTGACTTACAGCCAGTATCGTTGTTCTTGTTCTGGGTTTTATAGCACATGCCTTCTTCTTTGAAGACTCCTTGATTCATGGAATATGTATAGATCAATGTAGTTGCTCTGTCTGGTTGGGTGACGGTGCATGATATGTGAAATCTTCAAAGAAATTGAGCATATTAAGGGTGTGCTCTTACCTTAGTTTGCCTGCTTTGAGGTTGAGTATTTGTTTTAATATCTATGCATTTTTAGTCTTTCTTCTAGTTTTGTGTTGCCTACGTGGTTCCCCCCCCCCCCATTTAAATGCAATTCTGGAAAGGATCAGTTTACTTTTCTAAAATGTTTAAAATTCTCAATAAATTTTTAGTCCATTTCACACTACTAATACTGAATGGGTGAAAATTGTGTTCTCCCTTGAATAAGATATTCATCCGTCCGCCTGGTGTACCGTGATTATATGTGAAAAGCACTAACCAAATTGTTGTTTATATTGAGTTTGATTCTATTATTGTTACATCTGAACTACTTCATTGATTGTCAAAGTTCACTTTTTTTATGCTAATTTTATAGAAATAACTATCAGATATATAGATTATCTCTTCTTGGGAGATTATGTTGATCGCGGCCAACACAGCTTGGAAACCATAACTCTTCTCCTAGCTTTGAAGGTTCTTGGCCTGTCTATCACTATCACTATAGCAATTATCGTTTCTTATTCCCTTCCTTTATAATGAACTGATCTAATGTCTTTTCATGAAAACAAATGAATACTCAGGTTGAGCATCCCCATCAAATACATTTAATTCGTGGTAATCATGAAGCTGCAGATATCAATGCACTTTTTGGCTTTCGAATTGAGTGCATTGAACGCATGGTAAATTATTGTAGGATTTGCATAATTTTCTCTCATTTCTGAATAAAGTTGATCTTAAGACGGTGTATGGAACAGGGCGAGAGAGATGGAATCTGGGCATGGCAGCGGATAAACAGATTGTTTAACTGGCTTCCTCTGGCAGCATTAATTGAGAAAAAAATTATTTGTATGCATGGTGGTATTGGAAGATCAATGAACCATGTGGAACAAATTGAGAATATTCAGCGTCCAATTACAATGGAAGCAGGATCAATTGTCCTTATGGATTTGTTGTGGTTAGTATATGTCTGTCATTGCTATGTTTTTGTCACAATTCTTCTAATTTTCCTTTATTCTAGTATTACAAGTAAATATTTCCTTGTAGGTCTGATCCCACGGAAAATGACAGTGTGGAAGGATTACGACCAAATGCAAGAGGTCCTGGATTAGTTACCTTTGGGGTAGGGGTTTTCTCTTTACATGTTTCTTGCAAACTTTCTTCAATTTTGATTATTTGGATACATGTGATGATTTCCTGTTTCATTATGCACCCATTTTTTTACCATGATTATACTAGTCAATAGTCATCCCTCTCTCTCAAAGTGGGTGTGTGTGTCTACACATTTCTGATTTTGAGTGTTTGGCGATCGATTTATCATGCGGGAAAAGGTGACTTCAGATATGAAGATGTGACAATGATCAAAGAAACGCTTTTGGATTTAGAATGGCTTGTGATTTAGATCCAGCTGTATGTTTTAAAAGATTCCCATGTGATAAACATTTAGAAATGGCCATTTTCTTCACCCATATAGATTCCTCCCGAAAGTGTGCCAATCCCTATGTTGTGCGGAGCTGAGCATCCTCTATTCGCTGTTCACCCATATAGATTCCCTCCTTTATTGCATAGGGCATAGTTCTTTTTACAAGGATTTTAAGGTTTTTTTCTGGTTTGAGCCTAACTATTCAAGAGTCTCTTATTGCGACATGGTTATTAAAAAATGGAAAAGAAATACCATAGAGGTAGAGTCCATAATATACTATGGTTGTACCTACGCAGTCAAATGCAAGTTACTTCCAGCGATAAAGTTGAATATAGAATATTGATGAAATAGCCACTTGATGTGGGATAACATTTGCTACTGCTTTAAGAATCTAACAAATGAGTTACTAGGAAAGTGTAAAGATACGAAGGCCCACTTAATACATAAATACATTGGTGGAACTAGAAGGTTTAGATAGTGATTTTGGCCAAAAAAAAAAAAAAAGGAATGTTATAGAAACTTAATTAAATATATACTGTGAAGGCTTCTGTAAAGTATAGGCTAGCAAAAAGGAATGTTAAAAAGGGTAATTTTAGAGTACTATGTAGATGCCTGTGAGAAGTATTATTGGAACCAAAGATGGAGAAAAAGCTTTTTATAATATATCTGAGCAAAGGGCAAAAAAGTGATCTAAACCAAGTTAAAAGGATTATTCAACTTGTACATTTAGGTGTACAACCTGGGTGACATAATGCACAAGTGACATTCTGTCATTGGCCGTTGGGAATACCTATCTCAGCTGGAAACTTAGATAGGGAATCTATCTAGACCAATAGATTTCTTCTCTAGATTTCTTCTCTATGAAGCTCATATCGTTCTAGTATATTTACTATTTATATCTTCTATAGAATTTACAAACCCAAACTCATGTGATGCCTTCTATTCAAAATAGTTCTTCTGTCACCGAGGGTGTACACCTGAGTGTACATATAGCAAAGCTCCAAGTTAAACATGTCAAGGATGAAAATTAATTTCTGTTTTCACAGCAATAAGATCAGGAAATATGGAGAACTTTTTTGAATAGAAGGCATAACATGGGTCTGGGTTTGTAAATTCTATTGAAGATATAAATGGTAACTATACTAGAATTATGAGCTTCATAGAGAAGAAATCTATTGGTCTAGAT
>CAIGRO010295488.1:0-11819 GCA_903798355.1 Fraxinus baroniana
TTTTTGCTTACAGCCCTAACTTTTAGTATGCAATCTTTTGACATTCCATATTATACCATAAGCCGTCCAAAACGTGAAAGACATCTCTAGACCTAAAAATCTCTATGTTCTACATATTTTGGAGATGGAAAACGAGGCTTGATCATCAAACAAAGGCGAATTATTCACGATTCTTGAAGATTATTCAACCAAAATCAAGTTTCATTCAAGAGAGTGTGGATTTCTTCACTTTCTTCCATCTTTTCTTGATCCGGGTGATATTTTTCCATATTATCTTATATAATTTAATTAATAGGATGATATGCTAGTTTTTCCTTTGTATTGGATGGATGATGAACTATATTGTTTGTTTATTTTAATTCAAGATAATTATTATAGTGTTTCTTGATTTTTCTGGATTCGTTTTGCATTTCTATTGAACTATTTAATCATTTGATCACCAATTAAATAGTAAGTTACTTGTTGTAAATTGTAAGAGACTCTATTTCAAATTATTAACCTCTAGAAAATTTGATCAAGTATTTTGCAGACAACGTTTCTTCAATTTCAGTAAACTGGACGTGGTCTTTCCATTAATGAAACTTCAAGAATTTTTGGACTTGGGACAAGCTGATGATAAATAGTGAAGGCAGACGAGCTTCATGTTTGTGAGTCGGCCGTTGAAGAACTTGGTAGAGTATATTAGGGTTTGGTAATTGATTACATCAAAGAATACAAGATTGGTGTGGAATATTATGTAAATGGCGAAAAAGTTTAAGTGACTTACAATATATTGATATTGTCTTCAAAGATATTCAGCTGCCCTAACTGCCCTTCTTGTCCACATTTTGAGATTAGATTGAGCAATTTTGAAAGGTTTCCAATGGAAGAAGAAATATCAAAAAGAGCAAGGGTTGGAAGAGCAATCCAAATCAACAACTATAGGAACTTTTCTCCTAGGAGACTAGGTCAAGTGTAAGAGTTCATTTGAAGACTCTTGTGTCCACCTCCAATATACCACAAAGGTTTAACAAAAATCCTTTTGTAGTATTCTTCAAGGAAGACATTCATGACAACCTTTAACATCCAAAAATCCTCCAAAAAAAAAAAAAAGAAAGATATTTGAAATTAAATGTGGAAAGAGCCTTCCTTACCTTGTCAGGTGCATGGATAATTCAGCCACACTAAGCATATGCTTGGCAAGTGTTGATAAAACGTCTATAAAATGGTAAAAAAAAGTATCAAACGTGAAACTCACAAGTAACATCACTTATTTCTATCTGTTTATATACAAAACCATTTAAAAAACACTTCCCAATTCTTTATTTAAGAATAGCTTCATCAATGTTTAGATGATTTACAATGGAAGAAGAAATGGTAAAAGAGCACTTTTGTCCAAAATATGAGAGAGGAATGGATGGGAGAGTAGTCCAAATTAAGGATTTGAAGACTCGCATGGGACTTCCGTGAATATAGCACAAAGGTTTAACAAAAATTCTTTAGTCTTCTTCGAGGAAGAAATTCATGATGATATGATGTATTTAAAATCCTACAATCCCACCAATAATTGCATATTTGAGAGGAGAGCAAAGCTTCTGAATATCTTCCCTTAAAAACTTGATAAAATCCTCACCTTTCAAAAGTAAAGTAAGGAGGAATAGAGATAGAATTTGATGAGGGGTTCAAAGTCGAAATATAAAGGCAAAAGATTTGTTCCAAGACTAAGGATAAGGGTGGAGTTGAGGGTGGTAGCGGCGAAGAAGAGGAAAATCAGTGGTTTAAATGTGGAAAAGAGGGACTGCAGGTAGGCGTTGGTGGTTGGTGGCTTGTTCTCATTGGAGGTTGGCAGTGGGGAGTGGGGCTCCGGTGGCTTGGTTGGTGGCCGATCAGCACCCTCATTTAGGGATAGTTTGGAAAGAAAAAAGGTTTTTAAGATTCATTACCTTGAACATCTAAGTACTTGTTTATAATGATCGATCACTATCAATTCTGATAAACAGAAAAAATAAAAAATCTAAGAGAATTACAATATATTTGGGAATTTAAATGAAAAGGCTAGCTATTCTTTGATAATTTTAAGAAAATGATTGTTCAAGGTTTGGTTGAACAGATCACCAATTTTCCTCCTTTCGTACTCTTATTGCTGAGAAAGGTTCAAGCATTTGTTCATGAAATTTATTTTACCCTATTTTTTACTTCATAAAGTTATAATACATAGAAAGTTATTTTAATATATTGGCTATATCTAAATTGCTTCATATATATGTTTAAGAAAAAGAAAATAGAAAATTGAAATCATTTCAGAAATTATCAACCCCTATCAATGGAAGCAAAAAGTAATTGGAAACCATAGCCATACCTCTTTGGATTTTTTCGTTTATGCGTATGATAACAGCATTCCTAACAAGTCGTCAAGGATCTATAATATATTCTCCAATCTCCGAGACTTAGCGAGTAAGAAAGCTAGGGTTTTCACAAAAGGGATTCCTAATAAAAGAGTGCATAATCATATGGATAAGCTTGCACACACAATTCAATTGGGATCCCATATAATTTTCTCCTCGAGAGACATAATAACGAAGATGATTTTATGGACTAATTTGATGTACTAGGTTCTGAAGAAACTGTCACATAGAGAGGGTTCACTTCATGCTTTCTTGAAAACTAGAACAAGTTTTGCTAAATGGTTATTTTGGTTGGTAACTACACTATAATACTAGCTCAAGGCACTCCTCTTTCGACAACAAAATGTTTCGCTAGAAGCCATACATATAGCCTAAACACGCTTCGATAAGTAATAAAACTTAGAAACTTTACTATATCTATTGACATATATACCAAGAGATGAGAATTTCAACAAGTTAGATGAGAATTCTGAATATAAAGATAGTCATAAAGAGCAGCTATACCTAGGTGAATGACTTTGATGGTATTGGTTAAAAGTGAATTATGTATTACTTCAAAGGGAAACAAAAACCAAAAATGAGAAAAACTTCCTAAGTTGTGTAAATTGGTTCGTAATGCTATATTGTATTCCAAGGAGACGCTCCCTCACTCTCTATACGAGCTTGTAGGCTAATATTTACATGGTTAATTTACTTCTTCGGTACATTTCGTGAGAGTAGCCGAAGTACTTGAAAGGAAAAAAAAAAAAAAGGGATGGATAAGGAATTAGTTGGGATTTTCAAGAATAATTTGAGGGGTTCTATCTGCAACCAAAAAAAAAAAAGACTAAAGTGGTTATCCCTCAACATGTTGTAAAGCAAAATGACTTCTAAAATACCTTAAAAACCTTGATTTGAGATTTCTTCAACTGTAAGTTGCCTATAACATATTTAAAAAAAAAAAAAAAACCTTATCTCCTGCAGAAAAACAATAGAACAAAGGTAGAAAAAGGAATCTATGTGCTGCTAATACATGTAATAAGACAACTAGCCTACACACACACATAGTCCAAAAATATTTTTTGACACAAGTACTTACATTTATGAATATTTGGAAAAAATTAATCTAGTAAAAATGATATTCTAAAAGAAGAAATGGATTAAAATTTAGCATAGATTTTAGCATGATAAATTATTTCAGAACCAGTGAACAAGTTTCAATAAAGAAAAGTTACACGAGTCATAAAGTCTAAACCTCGGGAGATTTCTATCTCAGAAGCATCACAAAGAGCAACAAAATGCGAAAGGATTTTTATCACAAATCAGAAGGCAAAAGCCAAAATTCTAAAACAATAAACTGAATATACAAGATGGGGGATGATCTAGTACTGATTTTCTGACCTTTTGACCTAATATTGTGGCCGGCCGGCTGAGTTTCCGGTCCATGCACCGTCCATTGGAAGCTGACCATTAGGCATATTCAGTGGCAAATTAAGAAAAGGTAGCCCCATAGATGGATCAGGAAATTGGCCGCTTCCTACACCACCCCCACTGGATGGCTGCGACACCGATGGCTGAATCTGAAGCGCCTCGTCTTCGTCCAAAGGAAGTCTCTCATAGGCCACGTTAGTGAAAGAGGCCGCGATAATGATAACCGGTCCAGAAGCAATTAAAGCACCGACAACATTTCCGCCCACAACCTGGCCTTGGCCACTAGCTAAATAAATTGTCAAACTTGTGGCCCCTGGCGGAGCCGGGGGAGGCAGAAAGGACCCTGACAAGGATAATATCTCAAAACGCCCATGAAGGGTCACCACTGAGCCGGCTGCAGCAGGTTGCCGCAGACTCACGTTGTTGACTGTGCCTGTTCCACTCAAAATGCAAATCCCTCTCTGTCTCTTCCTTGCATAAAGAGCCACGGCCTCAAAAACATCACAGCCATTGCTGACTTCAAGTATGTGAGCTCTAAGCGTATTCGCGCTCTCTTGGGTTATGATAACCGGCGGTTTTGGCTTGTTTTTGGAGCCCGGTGGACGGCCCCGTGACCTACGCGCCACCATGTCGCCTGAACTTGTATTGGAGGTGATTAGGTCAAACCCTTGATGCATGTCGTCTTCGTTTTCGCCAGAAAATTGATTTCTAGTGTTGTCATCTTCAGAATCTGGTGGTATTTGGAGGTGGAGGTCAGGCCTCAGTAGCTGAGGAGCAAAATGAGAAGCTGATCCTAAGCCCAAACCAGCCATCATATACACTATAACAAAGAGAACAGGAAACCAAGAACAATAAAGTATGATAAATTAAATTAAACAAAACAATAAAATAAAAACTGATTTTTTTTTATAAGTAGTAGAGAAATTAAAGAACAACAATTAAAACCCTAGAGCAAATAAAAAAAACCAAATCGAATCGATTGGAGAGAAAGTAAAGGATGAGGTTGAAGAAACGTAGAGAGAGACAGAGAAAGAGAGAGAAAGCATATGCAGACATTCAGAAAATATGAGAGAAAATATATATATAATTATTGCTTTTTGGATTAACTTGTTGTTAGGGAAAACAACAGGGTAAGTGAGGCTGTATGAGTAATTGTGTGTCTGTATTTCAAGTTTGGAAGAAAAGATGTAATGATAATGTTGCATATGAGTATGACGTGTGATTAAGGTTTATATTATTCCCAACTACGTACCTAATGACCCAAAATTTGTTCATATTTAAAGTAGAAATTTCAATTGCATTGAACTTCAAATATAAATAAACAAATTTATCTCTGTTTAATTTAATCACCTTTACCTTGTAAAACAAAGGTGGAAAAATATATTACTCTATTTTTTCTAAACTATTATTTGACTCAAAGATTGAAAATGTTATCAAGGAATTTGTCTTTCTTTTTTTTCAGTAGAGGAGACATCCGCGTTTAGGATGTGTAGCCGCGGCGAATGGGTCCTTGTTTTCATCTTGCCCGGTCTTATTTTCTTGTAATCTTGGAAGTTTTGATAAAATTCTATGATTAATATTTAGGATGTACTTTGTATAAAAATTAGTATAAGTACATGAAAATCAGAATTTTTTGATAAACAAAAAGATTACAAATATTTGATAGTAAGAACAAAATTCAAGTCAACTTAAGAAGATAGTAGGAACTTGATTGATTGTAAATCAAAAGATTACAAATATTTGATATAATGACCCTATCCTCCTATTGAAGGAGATATTTGAAATATGACAAAGTTAGAGGAGATTGTAATGTGAAGTCCCGTTGTTCTTATCCGTCCTTTCCTTCTCTTTTCTTTATAGGGAAGATTTTGCATGCACCTTTCAATTACCCATCTTGTCAGCTACAGTGTCAAACTGAGAAAGTACATTCATTGTCACATTTGGATTAGTTAAAGAGCTCGACCTGTCAAGTCATTATAAGTTAATCTCATATGTGGTCCTCAATAATTAATGAATTATTTAGGGAGGGAAGTTAATGTATTTCATTGATGTGAATAATGGGCGCTGATGTAAGATCTGCCAAATATCACAATTTTGTGGATAGTTTATACAATGTGTAAGAAATATGTAATCATTATACTTCATTGAGCCTCGATAAACTACATGATCGAGCTGACCTCTCATACCCGAATTCACATTAGCACAGGCTTGCTGTAAACATTAAACCGTATTTTGTCGATTTCGGAGGTCCGTCACCAACAAATATGATACAAGTATTTTATTTTATTTTTCATTCTTTGAGATGAAGTCATATTTTGATACAGTTTAAATTATCCTCTAAGTTGGTTAAGTACATTTCGTAACAATACATTCTGTTAAATACATATCTTACAAACACTTAGCCCCTGTTTGATAGTCATTGTTTGGCAAAAACAAAGTTTTGAATTGTGAACTTTTGGAGAATATGTGGTCAAAAAGTAGGAAAAAGTCGTGTAGAATATTTTATTTTGTAAATGTATAGTTGAAAATGAGTATGTAGAAAAAATTAATTCCAAATATTTTAAGCCCCTATTTGATAATTTTTTAAATACATATTCTCCTAAAAAAATATTATTCAAAATTTTGTTTTTCACAAATGATAGTTGTCAAACAAGACCCAAAAATGAATAGAAAGAGAGTAAAATGGTGAGAACAAAAGGGGATTTGTCTAGTTTGAATAGAAGGGCTCTTAGTCTTACATCCAACTCATTTTTGATAAGATTAAAATCGAACTTTAAATTTAAATGAAAGTTAACAATAAATTTTAAACACATATTTTATAATAACATATTTCATCAACTTCTATTACTGAATTAACATTGTCAACACATAGAGAGACAATTTGCAGGCACGCACATTGAGGGTAGATGTCACGTGAGTGTGTCCAAGTGAAGTTACAATTAACAGGCAAGAAACTTTTCATACATAGCTGTTGGCCACGAGGTAGCAGTCACTTTCATTTGGAATCGATCAAACCTCTATTTGACCGCAAAGGCCGGCTTTGTGGGCCCCAAGTCCACGTGCCCTACGGTCTACATTCTTGCTTTTGGCCGCCTCTCTGTCGTCCTTGTCTGCAAAATGGATTATTAACCAAACTGCTATATCCTATAGACGCTTGCACACTTTTAATATAGTTAATTATAGGGTCTTGCTACATTAACCCTTTAGATTACACTTTGGGTTACTCGGGGCCACCCCCTCCCTCACATGGGGGTCGGGCCCCACGCATTAATTGGTTGTGGGACCCGACCCCCATGTGAGGGAGGAGGTGGGGTCGAGAAACCCAAAGTGTCATCCAAAGTGGTTAAATAGCATAATTCTTAATTANGAAGGAGAATGAAAAATATAATCGTTATTGGGTCGCACACAAGAGATAGAAAGTCAAATTTGAAGGCTTGATGTGATGTATACAGTCATATTTCTTATTTTTAGTAAATTTGTATGAGAAACAAACAGAAGCTAAATATCTAATTTAATTAGAAACGCCTTTTTAATTTTGTTATGTTTTATGTAAAGGATTGTACAACTTGACATACTCGATTATATAATCAAATTGGTAGAATTGATTAAACGTACTTGACTATTGGGTCAAGTTGGCTAAGCATGGTGCGAAATTGAGACGAGTTTACTTACTTATTTTTTTGTTGCGATTCCTTGTGAGTAAAAATAATTCTGCCCCATGTATGGGAATTTAGGTGTTGAAATAGAAAAATCAGATGAAATGTTTAGAATATATGATCTCCGTTTGGGTAAAAATATTAGTAATTTATGAGGAAAAATGGATAATTGTTATGAATAGTTGAAGTTAATATTCGACTTTAATTACGGGCAAGTTAATAATAATTTTAGTCAAACATGTCAAAATTTTAGCCTTGTTTGATACAAATTTTAATCTAAATCAAAATCAAAATCAAACAATCAATATTAACCACGACTTTTATAGGTACCACACCTTTTCAACTACACATTTCAAAAACTTCTATCACAATATATTAAAAATCTAATTTTAATCGTTACCAAACACCCTCTTTATATTCTGCATAAAGGATATCCATGCACCCATATTCTTGGAAATATGAAACAAACGCAACATCATCAATTACATAAAACTCATAATAAAAATGGTCTAGTACATGGGTTAGGAGCTGTTTGCGTGAAGTAGATGGGTGAAAACAAAAGAAAAGGTGTATCTGCCACGGTAATAATATACTCAAAACCTTAAAAAGAGTCTGTCTGTCTGTCTGCCCCCATCCACCCCCCACAAATTCCGGGCAGGCACCACCATACCACCTATGTAAACTTTGCAAATGTTTTTCTTTTGTATTGAGCGAAGTCACAGAAATTCAGGCACAAAATTTATAGCAAAATAAAAGGGTCAGTGCAGACTGACACTGCACATAAATGAGTTTGAGGTCATTATTTTTAAATTTATTTGTTTTCAAATTCATTTTTAACTATAATTTCTTTTAATAAAATAATTTTACTTGTAAACTCAATTTTTTTTTTTTTACTTTTTAAATAAATATTTTTTCAAAAAATCACTTTTCATAAAATTTAATTTTAAAAATATGCCCAACCGAGGGATGGAGGGCATATTATGGTGTCTGCATCTGTCTAATGTCCAATATCCAATATCCAATATCTAATATCCAATCCTTTTCCTAAAGATCTATCAGTCCCTTCATGGTTTCATTCATCCTGTCTGCATCATATATCACCATCACCTCTCTCTCTCTCTCTCTCTCTCTCTCTCTCTCTCTCTCTCAAAAATAAAGTAAAAAGTAAATGAAAGCACAAAAGGAAGAACAATGTACTCGGATCTGTTCTTTAATTCATTGAAATGTGAATTATAAAATTAGAAAGAAAATCAAATATACGACGTAATTTGAAAATTCGTGCTACAAAATGCGATGACAAATTCTTCGTTATATAACTATATTAATTAGATATTGAGTAGGTGAGAGCTCATTGAAATAATTTGAAAAAAATAAGATAAAAAAAATACAGTCCTTATATTACATCAAAGTTAAGTATTTCTTTCTTTCTTTCTTTATTTTTTTTGTTCAATTATTTTATGTTACATAGCCTAGCCAAGGCATCATGTTGTGACAAAAAAAAAATTTGGTCTAACAATGAAATTATAGTTCAAAAGGACATCAAATTCGAGTATTCAATGATGAAAAATATTCTATATCGTCGACCCCTTTAAAGAAACACGTTATCCCTTTTTGTTTTACGATATACAATTGGTTAATATATATACCACTAATTCTTCAACTTTAATAATGTTTCTATTTAGAAATCAAAGCCAAAATTATTTTTTCAAACCACCATAAAAAAATAGTGGAAAAAATAGTGGAAAACCATGTCCTTTTGCTAACCATTAGGGATTCTATATTATGGGAGTTATGCATTAATATTCAAAGCAATCATCAATTAAATTTTATAACTGTATAGAAAAAAGAAGTTAAATCGAAGTAAAATATAAGCTCCTATTTGGTACACATTAAAATTTTCATTTTCACTCTTCTATTCATTTTCAACCACACGTTCTTAAATAAAATAATATTTTTTCCATTACATCAATAATTTTTCCTTCTTTTTCAACCACACATTCACCATCAATTTATTATTTCAGAATACATTCTTCTAAAATAATGTATCTCAGTGTGTTTCTTTTTCCAATTTAACCAACATAAAGCAAATAACTAAGAAAATTTTGTCATATATATATATATATATAATAATAATAATAATAATAATAATAATAATAATAATAATAATAATTTGTTAAGAGTAAGATTTTTGACATCATTTAAATATAATAACAATAATAAATTTATAATGGATTGAGTTCTGTCAATTAACAGAGTTTACATAAGAAGAAACATCAATACTTGATTTTATAGAGTTAAAAAATTCAGATGACCAATTCTATTAGTTTAAACCTCAAACATGTAGTCAAATTTTAGATTTAATATTATTAAATGAGTGACAATCTTGAAGTAAACTCTAAAACTTTCACATCACTTAAATGTTAACCTTAATTTACGATAACAAAAAATAAGTTATAAAATTTCAAGATATAAAAAATAATAATCAATATATAAAGAATTGAGTTAATTATTTAACAAAGTCGACACTCTAAACTGAAACTTCAAGAATTAATTTTGGGGGTCAAAGGAGCCACTTAATTAGGGCATGTTTGGGTCGGATTAAAATCTGATTTTAATTTAAATTAAAGTCAAAGTCAAACAATCAATATCAACTACATCTTTCATGGGTCTCACATCTTTTCAACCATACATTTCAAAAACTTCTATGACAATCCACTGAAAATCTGATTTTAATCTACACCAAACACTCTCTCAATTCCAAAACAGCAGTTAAAATAAATTTACATTATTAAACGAGCCACCACTACATGAATACTTTAAAAATAAGAATCTCGCGTTAGATTAACCTTAATTAAGCCATCGAATAAATTATAAAATTTCGAAGACTTTCTACCTTTCCTCAAAGAAAAACTAACATGTCCGAATTTCTCAAGCCCCGCAAAAGAAGGATCATATGCAGTAACATACCAATTTTAAGGCACGAGTCATCATAATTATGTATAAATATTCTATGTACTCGACAACTTGGATTGATAATTGAGAACAATTCAAAGCAATTTGTAATCTTTTTCCATCCTCCCAAGTAAGTGCTCCAATGGCATATTCTACCTTTGTCATTATTAAAAACATTAATGCATTAATTAACAACTAATAGTTTAATTTCTTGATAATCTCAACACCTTCTACCAATCAGAACGAGTCGACGGACACAAAAAAACTATTAATTTACATTAATCCTATGCTTAAGTCCGAGGTCCCCACCATGTTTGTCACCTAAACATTATTATATTCTTCTCAATACTCAACTTTGAGGATTAGTCATTACTTTCTTTGCATTACCTAAACACACTCACAATTGTACAAATTTCGCTTTCACGACGAAAGTATGATCGTCCGATTTTGTTTTTCATCTGATATATGAGTCTGATGAACGGTTATGATTCTCTTATTTGTACGACTCCGAGTGTATTTAGTAAAACTTTAATTATGCGAAGTGACAAGATCGATCTACTTTAGATATTGGTCCCACCAAATTTTAGTTATTCTTATCTTATTCAAGTTCAAGGTTATGTCCTAGTGGTAGCAATTATACGAAACTAGCTGGCCGTGGACCTAATTGAGTTTCACATTATAAAACATAAACCTTTCTTTTCATAGATTATAATTAAACACTGGAGGCTCTAACTTCTACCCCCATCCACAAATTTTTTTAATTCGATAATTTGAAAATGACTTTGGTACAACAAACTTAGTACAATTAGTCCATATTAAAATAGTGGTAATTAATATTTTAAAAAAAAATAGAGGTGGAGAATGCATTACTATAGAAAAAATATATATATATTTCATATTTAAATAATTGGTTAAAAAAATTAATATAATGATTGAAATGCCTAGATTTCAGCATGATTTATCCAACAATCATTTGCTTGATGAAAACTTAATAAGCTTTTACTTTATAAGTAAATATTTTAATTGAAAATTATAATTTTCAATTAGCTAGATCAAGATCCTCAAACAAACAAAATATTAGTTTGATATCTTAGTTGCCTATATCTTTTTTTCCTTAAGAATAAAGTATGTCTATATAATAATCGAAAATCGTCAATTTTCCTTTATTTAATTATTATACTATTATTTTTAATATCACATCGTTAATTTTTTTGAAGCCTAAATTTCGTGTAAAATATTAAAAATTGTTGAATCTCGAAGACGGGTTTATCCAAAAGTAAAAAAAAAAAATGGTTTGAAATTTGAGATTAAATATTTTATCCATTCGCGGTGGCGATTACTCTTTAATTCAAGCATTTTTATCGCAGTAAAAACTAATAGTGTTGACTTCGAAAAATGGATTCGACGTGGCCAACAG
>CAIGRO010295550.1:0-27695 GCA_903798355.1 Fraxinus baroniana
GATCCTAGCACATTCATCACATATTAGAAAATAACTCAAATCATATTCATATCCAATTTGCATTTAGTTAATTCATTCATTCATACTTGCATAATTTTAATTCATTTAGTTATAATTTCATTACAACAACACTATCTTTTATTTGTTTCGGTTAAGGTCACGATAATTAGAATTAGAACTAATCAATCCTTGTGGGACCAATATTCGGACTCAAAAAGTCCACTTTATTACTTGTAACGAAACGTACACTTGCAGTGATTTTTATTCAAAACATATTTTCGTGAACAGTAATTTAAATTTATTTTTTTTTACTACAAAGAAGCTTAAAAGTAACTCAGCTGTCCTTGCAGGAGGTATTGAACATCAAACCAGTTCCTTTCAACTTCATTTCTATGAGCTTTTCAATACGTTCAGCCATCAAAGGAGAGAGATAATTGGTCCAGTCTCCGACTTCTCCCTTCCTGAAATATGAACTATTATGAATTACACCTCTGTTGCCAAACTTATTTACTTCCAAACTCTTGAGATTATCAAAGCTGTAGAGTCTTGATATCTCTCCTATGAGGCCTTGTTTTTCTTCCTCTACCGAGAAAGATAATCCAATAAATTCAGCTATCTTCGTTGCACTAAACACAATATCCTCTTTGAGATCTTCGTATTTCAGAAACAACACTTTTCCAGAGTTGTTCAAGCTTGCATTCCAATATCCAATCATATAATCCCAAAATGGGCCGAAAGGGTGAATTCCTTTGCAAAACATTTCAAAGGCTTCATCAATGGCTAGTGGCTCTGCGTCTTTTTCTAATTTATTTTCGAGCAAGATATGGTGATAAGAGATGAACTGATCCAAGGGATTTCTACAAATGTAGACTACCCGACACTTAGATTCAAGAACTGTATTGGGAAGCAACTCGTAAGGCATGTGGGTCGAAAACATTCTTGGACTGGGAATGCTCTCAAGATCAGGATTATCATTTCCCCAATAAACATTGAATTCAAGAAAAGTTACAAGTGAATGAGGGTTGGATGTGAGTAAAGGGGTTTGATCAATGGAATAATTATTGCGATTGACAATGCTGAAGATGAGAGCTTTCAACCAGGTGGTTCCTAATTTAGGGATGCTTGCCAATAGTATATCTATCACGAGCATCGAAGTGTCTTTGAGAGGATACTATTGGTCGAAAACATCGTACTGGACACCAAAAACCTTTGTATTGACACAGCCAACGGCCATCCCAGTTTCTCTCTTGTGGAAGTGTTTGGAATAATTCCTTTACTTCATCAAAAACTTCAGTAGAAGAGAGATCTTTCGAGGCTTCAGTTTTCTCCATAGGATCGAAGAAGATGAAGAAAATGTTATATTATATATAAACCACTGTTGGCTGGCATTAGTGAGTGGAAATCTCAAATGCATGGATATTTGTAGGAAAATCCCTCTAGGATAACGAAAATCACGTGCAAATGAACCTTGGATATGCTATCCACGTGAATAGTAAATAAACAATAACGCTATGTATACTCAATCTAGACGGCAGTGGACTCCACATAGGTTAAAAATAAAAAAAGGCATAGGTTTGTTGTTATCTCCTTTTACTTAAAAGGGAGGAGGTTTTAACTCTCCTACTATATTAAAATCCTTCCATACTTGCTCGTGAATTTGATCCTAAATGAAATTGAACATTTTCCATGTAAATCCTCATGTACATTTATATTCTTTTCAATTTCACTTTGGCCATAAACTAGCAATGTTATGTTCAATTTCCTAACATTTCATATATAAAAACTAAAGAGTACCTAAAACACGATAGAAGTGGAGTGTAATAAAACTGACATGACGTATCCTGCTTTCTAACAAATCTAGTTGTAGTTCGACCTCAAATTTATTGGAACAAAGCGTTTTATTTTTTATTTTTTTTACGCTTGGAAATGAAGTTTCTTATACTAATAAACATTATTCAGGATAAATTTATTAACTCGACTCGAATGTTTTGCGAAAAATATAAACATCTAGACAGATTTTTCATACACCATTTGGCATTGTCTAAAAGCAGGTGTTAAGGACATGATTGAGGTACTCTCAACTGAGTTGGCAGCAGCAGTGTGAGGATTCGATTTTTACCACCCTCATGTTCTAGCGATACTCTACGTAAATACTCTTGGAATAAAAATTATCGAGAATTGACTAAGCTAAACTAGGTTGGATTCACAAGAATGCACTGATATATCTAATGGAAGAAGGCTAAGGATTGAGGGATTTTCTGAAAATATTGATTGAGGGAAAAGCACAGAGAAGGTGCAAAGAGGCCATGGAACTAAAATACACAAGGATTTCATAGTCGGAGTCCTGTGGATAAGTTCAGCAAGATTGAGTATCTCTTATATTTAAAAAATCATTTAGCATCATGGCAGTTCCTGTAAAATAAGCCAAAAATCTCATATATACTGGTTAAATGTCATTTTCAATAATTATCAATTTACCAATTTCTTATAATTGATGCTTGATTCAGATAACAACTTTCCTTATTTATTTCTATTTTAGTCTATTTGCTTGCTGGATTCATCAGCAAATGTATTGTTGAAAGGTAGAATTGAAAAATCAAGGAGATTGAATTGTTGAATAGAGCCAATTTTCTTCCAATTAGAGAGGAGAAGACGTGAGAGAATTCAATGGAAGAGGTTCCCCAATTTTTCAATTTCTGAACCCCCCCTTTTTTTGTTTGTCCTCCAATTCCATTTTTGAAGAGCATATAACAATTCCTGAACGCTTGTTCTTTAGGCCAATTCAAAAGCACATATTCTAACCATAATTTAACTAGAGTTCACACATCAAAAAATTATGGTAAAGTTTAGCTAAAGTTACTTCGACGTACATTAGCGATAAAATTCTCCCTCTTCACTTGTTGCTCTTGAACTCCTAATGCTTCTCTCAATTGCTGAAAGTTTTTCTTTTGTTGAAAGTATTTGTAGAAACACAAAGAGAATGAAAGAATGGTTCTCACCGGATGCTACACTGCTTACCGGATTTTCAAGTTCTTACCGGTTTTGCTTAATACTTACCGGATGGAAGTTCTTACCGGTTTTGCAATGCTTATTGTATTTGGAAGTTCCTTACAGGTTTTGTGCAAACTTACCGGATTTTGTAAATACTCTATTTTTAAGAGTGAAAAATAGAGAAAAAGAACCACACACATTCTACGTTTCTTGCTGAATGTATAACCTTACAAAACACATGATTGATACCTACTCCAATCTATCAAGTTGTTAACAAAATATAAGACCATACTTAAATAACTTACAAAAGTTAACTACCAACATAAATCATATGACTTTAGATACAAAATTCAACAACCATTTGAGTACAAGAAAAACATGACAGCCAAAGTGACAAACCAACTTCAACATTCCTCCATGTCACTTTTGTTGGAAACACCAAGATTGTTTCTCAATGCTTCAAACACTGTCTTTGCTAAAGATTTTGTTAATGTGTCTGCAAGTTGATCATCAGATTTGCAATGCACCAGCTTTATTTCATTTTGTTCCTGAGCTTCTCTTATCGAATGGTGTCTGATTTTGATGTGTTTGGTTCTATCATGGAAGACAGGATTCTTTACCATAGCAATAATGGACTTATTATCACAATAGATAATTGTGGCCTCATCTTGCTTGAACTTCAAATCTTCTAACACCTTCCTTAGCCAAATTGCTTGATTGGTAGCTTTTGAAGCAGCTATGTATTCAGCTTCAGCTGTTGATTATGCCACAGTTTTTTTTGTTTCATTGAAATCTGGCATATGGTACTTGAACCAACCTATAATATGTAGCCAGCATTGCTCTTCATATCCTTAAAACTCCCTGCCCAATCACTATCAGTGTAGCCGATTAATTTGCACAATTTTGACCTCTTAAACCAGATCCCCAATTCATCAGTTCCTTTGATATATCTCAGGACTCGTTTAGCTGTTTGAAAGTGCAATTCACTTGGCTCCTGTCTGAATCTTGAAATAAGATTTGCAGCATATGTAATATCAGGTCTGGTTGCTGTTAAATATAATAAACAACCAATCAAATTTCTATAAACATTTGCATCAATCTCTTTGAACCGTCTTCCTTCAACAATTTTTCATTCTGAACTAATGGTGTGCTAACAGCTTTGCAGTTTTCCATGTTAAATATCCTTAGCACATCCTTTGTAAACTTCCTTTGACTAATAAAACTTCTTTGCTGATCTTGATAAATCTTCCTTCCTAGGAAGTAATGCATCTCACTCATATCAGTCATTTCAAAATCCTTCTTCAATTCATCTATCACTTCTCTAATTGATTTGTTGCTGCTACCGTGATCAAGAGATCATCAACATAGAGTGATATGATAACCATTTCTACTTCCACCTGTTTTACATACAGAGTTTGTTCATTTAAACTCTTTGTAAAACCAAGATAACCAAAAAGCCATACAAGGCTTTCTTTAATAGATACACTTTATCTTCATTCTCTTCTATCAGAAAACCTTCAAATTTCTCTATGAAGATCTACTCATCCAGGTAGGCTGATTTGACATCTAGTTGGTATATTTTCCAACCACTTTGAGCTGCAATTGCTATAAGCAATCTGATAGTCTCATATCTAGCAACAGGGGCAAAAGTATCAATGAAATCAACACCAAACTGCTGAGCATATCCTTTAACAACTAGTCTGGCTTTTAGCTTATTAACTGAACCATCTGGATTTAGTTTAGTCCTATACACCCATTTCACTCTAATAACTTTCTTGTCTAGTGGTCTGTCAGCTAGTTCCCAAGTTTCATTTTTCTTAATCATCTTGATCTCTTCCTCCATTGCAGCCATCCAATTAGGTGATTTAGATGCTTCATCAACGCTTGCAGGTTCAACTATAGCATCATCACATCTTGCATAAATGTCAGCTAAAGGCCTCATCTTCACTCTACCATTAGCTGATTCTGAATCATCATCAGATTCATCTTTACTGATTCTTCCTTCTTTGTTTTGAGGAATCAGTTCTCTTATTGTTTTTTTAACAGAACTTTCCTCCCAATTCCACATAGTTTCTTCATTTACCTTGATATCTCTGCTGGAGATTACCTTTTTGGACTGAGGATTGAACACCCAACATCCTTTGGCATTGCTGCAATAACCAACCAATACTCCAACTTCAGCCTTATCACTCAATTTATTCCTTTTTTGCATCAGGAATATGAGTGTAACAAGCATTCCCAAAAACCTTCAAGTGTGAGATATCTGTCTTGACATCATATAAGGCCTCATATGGAGTCTTCTTCTCCAATGATTTTGTTGGCAAGGGGTTGAGAAGATAAACGGCAGTGTTAACTGCCTCTGCCCAAAACTCCTTAGGTACCTTTTCTCAATCAACAAGCACCTAGCCATTTCCATTACAATCCTATTTTTCCTCTCGCTGACTCCATTCTGTTGAGGAGAATAGGGAATGGTTAGTTGATGCTTAATACCTTCAGCTTTGCAGAAATTGTCAAATTGTCCACAACTATACTCAGTTCCATTGTCAGTTCTGATTAGGGGTGGACAAAATGTCCAAACCAAACCCAGCGGTTTGATTCAGTTCTATAAAAAAAATTAATAGTTTTGGTTCTTCGAACAAAAGACCATTTGGTTATAGTTTTGGTTCGGTTCTGATTTTAGAACCAAGAATCAAACTTAATTTATAATTTTATTTTTTCTATGAATTTGATTTTATGTTAATTGAAGCCAGTCCAATAGCCATTATTTTTGTACAATCCATAAAACATATTTAGCCTATTAAAGAGATTTCGAATTATAATAATGACATGAATTCTGACATGTTTGATATTGAAGTAATGCTCTACTTGCAGATTAGGCTAAAATTCGAATTTATGAAATCGACAAGAGTGAAGCCGAATATCGAGTATGTTTTGTCACTACCCCTACCTATTAGTCGAGTTTTAACTTTATATTTCAGTTTCATATTTCATTTTACTCATGTAGGTCTAACGACTTCATGTAAATGAATTGATTGGACGGAGGATAAAAATGGAACTCGATATTATTAACTTCTCGCAATGATTCATTCATTTATATTTTGTTTGTTAATTTTGACTTTTATAATTTTGATTATTGATAATTTGAACTTGCTAAATGTTTGATGTTTATATTTTTTATTTAAGTATATATTAGTAATTTATGGATATGATGCAAGTCTGAAAATTTAATTAATACTCTGTAATAGTACTAGAACCAAACCAAACTGAAACTAGAACCAAATGGTTCGGTTCTGCATCTTAAAAAAACTATTTGGTTCCATTATAAAAAAATTATTGGTTCATGATTCAATTCGATTCTCTTGAAACCAGAACTAAATGGAACCACGTCCACCCCTAGTTCTGATAGTCTTTATCTTGCAGCCACTTTCATTCTCTGAAACACAACTGCAACTTCTGACTTAGCTTTCAAGAAATAGACTCAACACATTCTAGTTAAGTCATTAATGAAAAGGATAAAATATTTGCTGCCATTCAATGTAGTAATTTTCATTGGACCACAGGCATTTAAGTGCACTAACTCAAGTTTATTAAAAGCCATTATTGACTGATTCTTAGGGAAAGTCAATCTCGTTTGTTTTCCCAATTGACAGACATCACAGATACAGACACCATCAATGACTTAGGTAGATTTTCAACAAGATTATAGTTATACATTTACCTAAGTGAGGTATGGTTAGTATGACCAAGTCTATGCCATAAAGAAGTCTCACTTTCTTCAGCTAAATATGCTTGAGTAGTGACATTTTTCCAATCTATAGGAAAGCTTATATTTCTCATTTGAAATATCATTTAACTCATTCCCAGTTTCATCTAATATAGTGCAAGCTTTTTCTTTAAACATCCATGCATGATTTTTCTCTAACAGTTGCCCTACACTAATTAGGGTCTGATCTATTTTAGGCACATATAAAACATCAAGAATATGTTTAATACATGTTGAAGTTTGAACATCAATCACTCATATGCCTTTCACTTTCACAAAGTCACCATTTCCCACTTTAACTCTGAATTTGTAGGCTTTATTCAGTTCCACGAAAATGCTGGAATCTGCAGTCATATGGTGAGTGCAATCACTATCCAATAGCCAGGTTTCAACCTTGCTGCAAGCCTTGATAGCAGAGAACATATGTTCTTCAAGCAGTTCATCCTAATTTTATGCCATTTTTACTTGCTGCTATGGTTGTTTCCCCCTTTTATTTTTGCACACTTTCTCAACATGGCCAGATTGTTTACACCCTTTACACTGAACTCCAGGCTTATACCAACACCATTTAGGAGAAGACCATTTTTTTTACAATGAGGACAAGGTGTAAACGTATCCTCTTTGTTTCCAGTTCTGCTGTCTTCGGGTTCTTTCTTTTCATCCTGAAGTTTCTTCACACCAAAACTCATTTGAGCTTTGTATTTTCATTTAGCAAACATGGCTCCTTCTGTTTGTTCCTCCTGTCTCATTAGCCTTCTTTATTCAGTTGCCTGCAGTGCATTCACCAATTCAGCCAAATTTATAAATGACAAGTCTCTAGAATCCTCCAATGATGATATCTTGACTTCAAATTTTTCAGGTAGGCTTATTAGAATCTTCTCCACTACTCTCTTATTTGGTAAATCATATCCCAAAAGTCTGATTTGATTTACAATCTTCATCATCCTATCTGAAAAATCCTTCACAGCCTTAGTGTCTTTCATCTTCAAAGTCTCAAACTCTCTTCTAAGGTTGAGTACTTGCATCTGCCTTGTTCTTTCATTGCCTTGATACTTTTCTTTCAGAATATCCCAGGCCTCATTTGCAGTCTCACAAGTCCTAATTCTTGTTAAGATAGCATCTGAAACTGAGGACTGAATGCAAGAGAGTGTTTTGAACTTTTTTGTTACATCTTCACTATGCTGCTTAATCTGAGCCACGGTTGGATTTGCTCTTAAAGGAGGAGGCTCAACTCTAGTATCAGTTATGTCCTACAAATCATAGGCTTTGAGGTGAGCCTTCATCTTAGCAGTACAGAAGTTGTAGTTTTCTCTAATGAAGGTAGAGGGCAATGGTGTTGAAAAACTAATTGAAGCCATCTTCTTTCCTATCAACTGAATATAACTTTGCTGATGGTTTCTTTTGTCTGATGTTCCTGTTCTTCTTCTTCCCTTCTTATGGTCCCCTTTCTAAGATCAATTCGTCTTTGATACCATGAAAGTATTTGTAGAGATACAAAGAGAATGAAAGAATGGTTCTAACCGGCTGCTACTGCTTACCGAATTTTTAAGTTCTTACCGGTTTTGCTTAATATTTACCAGATGGAAGTTCTTACCGATTTTGCAATGCTTACCGTATTTGGAAGTTCCTTACAGGTTTTGTGCAAACTTACTGGATTTTGTAAACACTCTGTTTTTAAAAGTGAAAATTGGAGAAAAAAAAAACCACACACATGCTACGTTTCTTGCTGAATATATAACCTTACAAAACACATGATTGTCAACAATTTTCTACCTACTCCAATCTATCAAGTTGTCAACAAAATATAAGACCATATTTAGATAACTTACAAAAGTTAAAATACCAACTATTTGTACTTAAATCACATGACTTTAGATACAAAATTCAGCAACCATTTGAGTACAAGAAAAATGTGACAGCCAAAGTGACAAACCAATTTCAACATTTGTCAATACTTTAGTGAAGATATTAACTACTTGCTCTACACCTGCAGAATATCAACTTCACTTCTTCTTCTTCTTTACTTGCATCTCAGATAAAGAGATACTTGATTACAATATGTTTGGTTTTGCGATTCTTTGCCATTGCTATGGTTGATTTAATATTTTTTGTGGTCTCATGTTTTCACCAATATCTTCAAAAGTTCTTCTCAGCAAAAATGCTTGAGATCTGGCAAGTGTAGCTGAAACACATTAAGCTTTTGCTGATAATTGAGCAACTAATTGTTGCTTCTTCAAAAACCAAGAAAACACACCTGATCAAATAGAAAATGCATAATCAAAGGTGTTTTTCATATCATCTACACAACCTCCCCAATCATTATCATTGAAACCAAGTAGCTTCAGTGGAGAACTTTTGAAAGATTGAATTCCATAATTCATGGTACCTTGAATGTATATGAGGACTCTTTTTGTAGCTAAAAAATGAATGTCACGTGGAGAACGCATAAATTTTTGAAAGAGTGCTTGTTGCAAACATAATGTCAAGTCTTATAGCCATGAGATAAAGCTAGTTTCCAATAGGACTTCTGTATAAAATAGCATCCACATTTCTTCCTCTTTCATAAGTTTTTTGTTGACAACAAAAGGTGTAACTACTACTTTACAACCAAACATTCAGAATTTTTTCAGCATATCTCTTATGTATAATAAATATCCCTTCTTCAACTTGATAAATTTCAATTCCTAAAAAATGATATAGCTTCGCCAAGTACATTCATTTCATATTTCATCATCATTTCTTTTTTAAAAATTTCAATCATTTTAGTATTGCTTCCCGTCAACACCAAATCATCAACATAAAGTGCCACAATAAGAATATCACCCATACCTTGTCTTTTTATGTAAAACGTAGGCTCCCTCTTGTTTTTTCAAATCCGTTTTCCTTCAAAGTAGCTGTAAATCTCACTATACCAAGCTCTAGGTGCTTGTTTCAACCCACAGACTGATTTCTTTATCTTGTACTCGTTTTCTCCATGGCCCTGAATGACAAGCCCTTGCGTTTGCTCATCATAAACCTCTTCTTTCAACTCTCTATTTAGAAAATCTAACTTCTCATCAAGTTGGTACAACAACCAACCTTTCTGAGCAACCAAAGAAATAAAGCTCTCATGGTATCAAGATGAGCTACCAATGCTAATGTTTCTTGATAATCAATACCATTCTATTGTGAATAGCTTTTTTGCAATCAACCTTGCTTTGTTTCTTTGCACAGAAGCATCTGAGTTGTATTTCACCTCTTTAATCCACTTTACGCCAATAATTTCTGTCTTTAGGCCTATCAACAAGCTCCCATAAGTTCTTATTTTCAATCACATCAATTTCTTTTTCCATAGCTTTCTTCCAAGCCTCTTCCTTAACCCCTTTTTCAAAATTCTCAAGCTGCACAATGCAAAACTTAAACGTTGTATAAATGTCATTCAAATTTCTTAATCTCACTGGAGTTGAACTTGGTGAATATGAACTTGAACTTGGGGATGATGGTGGTGGCGGTGGCGAAGAGCTTCCATAATTACTTTGATATTCTTGAGTTGCATTCTACTTCGAAATAGTCATTGGAACATATTACTCTTCCTTTTTGCCTTGCTCTCAATTCCATTTAGCATTTTCTTCGAATATCACATCTCGGCCAATGATGATCTTGTTGGTTTTCAAACTGTACAGTCTATAGCCTTTGACATAGTACTATAGCCAACGGATATTCAGTTGTCACTTGCCTCATCTAGCTTGTATATTTTATCCTTTGGAATATGAGTGATACGTGCATTTAGTACTAAGCTTTCGTGTCTTTTGGTATTTAATTTTACTTAACTTGGGTTAATTTTACCTTGTTTCAGTTTTGAACTTGTTTCTAAGTAATTGAAAAAGAAAGAATGATCAATTGGCCAAGGAATGGAAGTTTGGGGATTAATATGCATTTGAATAAAAGTTAAGTGTTTTTTTATGACACTTTGCGTGTTTTGGTTATTGAAATACTATATGATTTTACAAGTTTTTAATATAGTGTAATATTTGATGGATAATTCGTAAATTTTTTGTCATTTTATATTTTACTTGTCCTCTATTTTTCTCTAAACAAAAATCTTGTGGACACGGAATTTCAATTCTCAACATATATCTAGTGTTCTGTGTTCACTGTTCAGTTTTTTACTTTCAGTTGTTGCATGTCCAAATAGTGGTGGCAAAAAAGCTCGTCGGTTCGGACAGCTCGGCCTCGGACTCGGTTACACTGTGCCAAGGCCCGGGCCGAGCCCCATTTTGGGGCATCGGCCCGAGCCCGATCCTGCCCAAGCGAGCCGGCGTATTAAAAAAAAAAAATTTTAAATTTTGGGCAGCTTTGGAAAGCTGCCTTGCGCAAGCAGCTTTAAGAATTTTATTTAAAAAAAATTCAAAAAATCGAGCCGGCTCGGCCCGCAAAGGCTCGAGCCAAAAGCTCGGGCCAAGCCTCAATTTTTTTGGCCGGGCTCGACTTGGCTCGAACATTGTTTTCCCGGCTCGAGTTCGACTCGACTCGTTGCCACCACTATGTCCAAATCTATGAACAAGTATTTAAACAAAATGTAAAAAGTTTTCAGGTAAACTGGAAGATTGTTTAAAACATTTTGTCATAAGCCTCTATTTGGTACACATTAAAATTTTCATTTTCATTCTTTTACTCATTTTGAACCACACATTATTCAACAAAATAATATTTTTCATCACATCAATAACTTTTTATTCTTTTTCAACTACACATTCTCTATTAATCTACTATTACATAATATATTCTTCCAAAATAATTTGGCTCAAACACACAGTTCTTCATGCAATTGACTTGAACAATCAGTATCATATACAACTTGGAAATTAGTATCAGGCGACAATAATGAGAGGCCATTTAACGAAACTGGTTGAAACAAAAAAAATGAATCCCACCTGCATGTGACGGGACGAATTGGAAAAAAAATATTTAACAATATAATTTTTACTCTTTCTAACGAGCTACCATATTGTGAGGACATGTTAAGAGTGAAATCCCATATTGATTGAATATTAAATTACTCCTCTTAATAAAGTTAACGTTTTAATTAAGATGGAATCCAAGTTAGTCTTAGTATTACGTAAGGAGACGTTAAAAGGTATGTGAATTGCAAATGGGCTATATTTTCTAGGATCAATTGCCGGTAAACTTTAGGGAGTGTTTGGTTTGTTGTTTTCAAGTTGTTTTCAGTTTTCAACTTAACAAAATACTGAAAACATGTTTGATTTGTTATTTTTGAAAATGCATTTTAAAAAACAAGGATGAGCATATGACATAAAATTCAAAATGCATTTTTGAAGTTTTGAGAGTTTTCAATAAAAAAATTTAAAACACTCAAAATATAGAAAACGAGTGCTTAAATAAAATTTTAAAAATGAAAATATAAAATTCTAACAAATAAAATTTAAAAAAAATAAAATTCAAGAAAAATACACTCAAAAAATAGAATTTATAAATTCTGAAAAATTAAATAAATTAAAATTATGAAAAAATAAGATCTAAAATTTGAATTCTTTTTAAAAGCATAAAATTCTAAAAAAATAATAATACAATTCTATGGATTAAAAAAATAAAAATTATGAAAAAAAATGTAATTATAAATATTTCTAGAAAAATAAATAATATAGAAAATAAAAAATAAAAATAGTTCAAACTCTTACTGATTATTTACTTAAAAATTCTTAAAAAAAAAAAATTATATGAACACGACTAAAAATATTCTTAGTCCATTTCATTAATTTTTATTTTTACTTCCAATATTTTGGACCCAATTTTTTTTATTTTTTTTTTTTATTTTTTTATTTTTACTTTTGCAACGAGATAAACTAATGTGCAATTACCAACTTTAAAATTTATATATTACTAGATGATATATTAATATTCAACTATTCTATTTTTACTCAATAATCAAATTTCATGAAATAAAATGTTATAAAATAATTTTTCAGAATTTCAAACCGAATATGTTTTATAGTTTTCTGTTTTGTGAAATAAGTTTTTAAATTGACGAACCAACGCATTTTTTGCAATTTTAAAACAGACCATTTAAGCAAAAAACTTAAAATGAACACAAAACTGAAAACCGAAACACACAAACAGGTCTTTAACCATTATTTCCCTCCACTTTGATTTTGAAAAACATAATATACATGAATGATCACACAGAATAAATTGACAACACACTCTTTTACTTGAAAATTTGCACAGAACCTCACTTGTCTAATACACCAGGGTTGGGTGGTTGTTGAAACTTTTCTCTAATAGAAAGCAATCCCTCCAAAACCTGCATCATGTTCAATCGGTTTCCTGGATGTTCTTCTGAACAGGCGAGTCCGATGTAGAAAAGGGATACCAAACAGTCAGTTTGTTCTCTTGTTAGTAATCCTTCTACGCAACCCACAGTCCAGTTTTGACAATTTTGTGCACAGTTCTCATGCAAGCTTGATGGATCAACAATCTTCATTACCTGATCTGGTAGTGATAGTTTCACAAAATTGTGAAGATTAAAATCGTCTATAAATTGTCTATCAGTAGGGCTTCGTCCGGTGAAAAGCTCCAACAAGAGAATTCCATAGCTGTACACATCTCCTTCGGTTGATGACTGACCTCCCATGGAGTACTCTGCTAATTTTAAAACGATTAACAAATACGTGTATGTTAATTTGGTATGTAATACTATACAAGATTGGACAATATAATGAGTATGATTTTAGCTAATTTTTCTTTTCGTAACAGTTAATATTGTCCTATCCAATCCTCCCACCAAAAAAAAAAAAATTATTTCATATCATTGAAGACCAATTATATCGATCTCATTGCAGTAGACAAAAGGTTTTGCAGCATGAGATGGAAGAAACTTTAGTCTCTAATGACACTTGAAGCACTATAAATCTATACGTTTACTGTCTGTGTCCGATTTCTTTCGATTTGTTATTCCTCCATAACAAGGGATTAGCTTTATCTGCGACAACAGCAGCCTTTTCAAAATTTATGCTGTACAAATGTAGCGTAGCATACCTGGAGCAGCATATCCTATGGTTCCTTTGATGACAACTGAGCTAACCGAATTAACTTCCTCATTCGACTTCAAAAGGAGTTTTGCCAAACCAAAATCACTAACATATGCAGAAAGAGCTTCATCCAGAAGCACGTTATTAGGCTTGAGATCACAATGAACCACAGGAATCTGAGACAGATGATGAAGATACTGCAATGCAGAAGCAACATCGATTGCAATATTCATTCTTTGAAGAATATCTAAACATTTTCCTCTTTCTCCATCTTCTGGATGTATCCATTTTTCCAAGCTACCATTTGGCATAAGTTGGTATACAATGGCTTTGAAATTATTGCCCTTAAAATCGGTACTTGAGCACACAGTTAGGACACTTACGAGGTTCCTGTGTCGGATGTTCCTCAAGGCTTTGCATTCGGCTAAAAAGCTTTTTAAAGCCCCTCTTTGTTGAAGATTAAGAAACTTAACTGCAATGGCTATTTCACTAGGTCCGAGAATTCCTTTGTATACAGTACCCGAACTGCCTGAACCAATCATATTCTCCGAGGAGAATCCTTCGGTTGCATTCCACAGCTCCTTGTAAGTTAACTTCGGATAGATGTGGCCGAATGAAGGCCTTGAACTGAGTTCTGTTCTTGATTTTTTCGAACGAAGTAAAACGAGAAGCAGTGTTAAAGCTAAACACAAAGGGATAACGATAATCACCACGATCCATTTGAGACCAACTCGTTTTTTCGAGGTTCTTGATTTTTCCATCAAGCAGGTATGCAAATGAAATTCTTGAATCCCGCCGCAGAGTCCATTGTTTCCATAAAGTTCTACTGCACTTGCATTTTTAAACACGCCTAGTATAGGTACTTCACCTTCGAGCTCGTTAAATGAAATATTCAAATACAGTAAAGAAGAAAAATTCTCCATATATGATGGAATTTTACCCTCGAGGTTATTCTTTGATAGATCTAAATAAAGAAGTCCCATCAACTTCCCGAGGTATGGAATGGATCCTTTGAAGAAATTTCCTTGCATATAAAGCGTTTCCAAGGCCAAACATAGCCCAAGATTGCTTGGAATTTCTCCAGACAAACTGTTATGAGATACATCGAATGCAATAAGAAATGTTAATTGTCCAACTTCCCGTGGTAATGGACCAGTTAAAGAATTGTGAGACAAATTGAGGATTCTTGAAAGAGTGGGTTGACTGAGAACTTCAGAAGGTATGGTTCCATTTATATTATTACCAGACAAGTCTATTTCTTGGAGATTCTGAAAGTTTCCTAAACTTGAAGGAATGCTTCCTTCAAATCCGTTGTTTTCTAAACGAAGATATAGTAATTGAGTAAGATTTCCAAGAGAAGATGGGATCTCCCCTGAAAAATTGTTGAAACGCAAGTATAGGGATCTCAGGTTTCGAAGCCTTCCAATTGAAGCTGGAATATTACCTGTCAAGAAGTTTTGCCCCATTGCAAGCGTAGACAGGCTGACGAGAATTGATATCTCTTCCGGGATGGTTCCGCTAATAATGTTCTTGTGAATGTTTAGCCAACTCAATTGCGATGATAAATTGGCTAATGAACCTGTCAATTGTCCTCCAAATTGGTTGTTGCTGATATCCAGACGAGTTAGCTGGCTACAGTTAGCCAACGATGCAAGAAATCTTAAATCATCTTTTGATCCACTTCCCAGATTATTTGAGAAAACATGAAGACGTAACAGATTGTGCAAGTTTCCAAAACTAAATGGAATGTTTCCAGTGAAGGCATTTCGACCAAGATCAAGGACTTGCAGATTTGATATGTTTGACAGGGAAACTGGGATTTCCCCAGTAAATGCATTTCCTCCCAAGATCATTGCTTGAAGATTGGGGAATACGAGCCCTATGTCGATCCTCAGATCTCCATGGAAGTTATTCAAAGTAACAACAATGGACTTGAGTGATGACAGGTTGTAGAGAGGAAGAGGAAAAGGACCACTAAACATATTTGCTCCAACAGCAAAAAGTGTCAGATTTTTTAACTGAGAAATTTCATCGGGAACCTCTCCCTCAAGATTGTTATAAGTTAAATCAATCTCTTGCAAAACTGTAATATTTCCTAAAGAATTTGGCAGTTTTCCTGTAAAATTGTTGCTTCCAAGATACAGTTTTTCAAGCCTGGAGAGTGATCCGATGCCAACAGGAATTTGACCTGTGAAATTGTTGTTTTCAAGAACGAGACTTTCCAAATTGGAACAGTTCAACAAATTCCCTGGAGTTTCTCCTTCCAAGAAATTGAAACTCAAATTCAGGTTTTGAAGCCTAAATAGTCTACCAAGTTCTGAAGGAACTCTGCCATGGAAGAAATTTTCTGCAAGATTAAGAGTCTGAAGAAAAGAAAGATTTCCCAAATGAGATGACATTTTCCCAATCAAATTCTTCTTTTCAAGATCCAGCTTGATGATTCTTTGGGATTTATGGGCACATGTAATCCCAGGCCATTTGCAGAAATGAACAGTTTCATTCCAAAAATCCAGGATTCCAGGGGATTCTTGATTCAATTGAGACTTGAATTCAGCAAGTGCAATTTTATCTGATTCAGTCCCCAGCATTGAGGCATTTTGTGAAAATATTGATTGAGAGAAAAGGATAAAGAAGGTGCAAATAGTTAGGGACATGATTGAACAAAAATTTATTGCCATCACCATTTTAGCAGTGAGTGCTGTGTTAAGGGACATTATTTGATTTTGAAAACATTACATATATTATAAAGGCTTGCACGACTCCTCTTAAAAAGGTTAACCCATTTCAAGACTCAATATGAACCCAAATCTTTAAAAAAAGAAACTCAAACAGACAAGTTGACATGTTTAAAGCTCAAACCAGAGGTTGCATTTCAAGATTAGTGCTTAAACGAACATAAATTGACTTTTTAAGATGAAACTTCATGACCAATATGCATACTACGGATTAAATACACAAGGATATTCCAGTTGGGGTCCCTGTGGATTAGTTCAGCAAGATTGATTAGCTCTTATATTTAAGAATTTGTCATGTTCTTGGCAATAAAATAAGAAGAAAAATCTCTTTTAAATAAGAAACGTCATTTTTAGTAATTTTCAATGTGACAATTTCTCATAATTAGTTATTGATGGACTCTTGATTCAGAAAGCAACTTTCCTCATTTATGAACTTCAGTCAATTTTGTATCAATAATTTTGAAGGAAATAAAGGGAATGTTGATCAGGTCAATTACATCTACACAGGACATTGGAAGAATAGTTCAGCAAATCAGTATGTAGATGTCGACATATTGTCACAACATGCATCTTGTTCACAAAATGTCAAATTGACATATTCGTCATTTTTGTTAATGAGATGTTACTTTTACATTATTAACCTGTTTTATTTGTTTCAAATTGATGTATATATATTTTCAAATATCACAAGTAACCTTATAATAATACATGTCTGAATAAAAATTCAGTTGAAATTACGACAACTGGGATAAATCATCACAAGTGTAGAACCCGAAAAATCTAATCAAAGTCGTAAATCTTGATTTTTACTAGAACAAAACTTGCAGGATTAACAAAATGAGCCATTGGCAAAATTTTTGAAATGTCGTGTTCAATCATATTCAGTTTACCAAACATGACATTCTAAATTATAGTTATACTTATAAGACTCAGCCCCAATCAATGACCCAGCTATAGGAAAGGATTACTGGGTTATTGATTTAACCGACGACGAGTCATTGCAAGTTCATAATGTAAAACTATATTTTTTACTTTTTGAAAAAGAAATAGATATAACTAAGTTTTTAAGTTAAAGTTGGTTCTAAATTAAAATTTCATATTACTTGGACTTTATTTATATTTATCATTCAAATTTTAATGTTCATATATAAGAAAAAATAGTATTTTTGAAAAAATATAATCTAAAAGATAATATTATATATATATATATGTTTGGTAACAATTATATCAAATAATGGGGTATCCTAGTGGAAAGGCGTGACTCTTGCAAACCTGAAGTCCTCATTTTCAACATTTTGTGAATTTTGAGAAGGCAATATATATATATATATATATATTTAAAAAAAAAATCTATAGAAAATTTGCGAAGAAACCAACCTGTTTACCGGGGTTTGAGTAAAGCCCGGCCGGTTCAAGAGGATCAACGGCAGTTCAATAGTGCTTTGGTCCAATTATGCTAAGGGACCAGACAAGGGTCCAGTTCACCGGGTTTCAGATTGAACCGGCCGGTCTGATCCAGTTAATTAATTATGTTCCAAACAAAAACTATTGAAGCACGTAATAGTATAGAGTATATGAACAGAAACCAGATGAGAACGTGTAATGGAATCATCTCATCTATACACATTCTTCCCAGGGAGAGAGATGACAGAAAGTCCTATGCTACTTCTCAGTAAAAAGAGAAGGCCATATACAATTACAGGTTGCAGCGTTCCAAAAAGTATGATCTGCAGTTATTATGATTCAGTTTCTGCTGATTTTGACTCGACAGGCACTTCATGAGGAGCAGAGGACTTATCATGTGCAGATGCACCAGAAGGGTTGGATTTTGAGAATTGCACCAAGATCATGGTCATGTTGTCACAACCCACGCCTCCTGCAGTAGATGGTGCCAGACACCGGTCGAGTACTTTTTCACAGACCTTGGAAAGCTTAGTTTCCTGCATAAGTATGTTTATATATGACAAACATGATAATCAACTGAGGAAGTTCGAAAAAGCAGGCTTCCCTATTCAAGAGTGAAGTGTGATTCTAATTGAACAGTTTTGTGAATCATAAACCTCTACATAATCTGAGAGGGTTAACTAAAATCAAGATTCTCAGAAGCCAGTTTCACTATGATAAAGTCCACCATATCATTCTGAATTTGGTACAAATATGAAATTGTTGAATCGAGATAATTGACCAAGATTGGAAATTATTGTTAATTTCCTTAGAATATTCTTTGATTATTGTAATCTTTAGATATGGTAGGAAATTTTTCTTTTCCTTTTATGCTCTCCCCTCTTGTACTATAAGTAAGGACCTGTATTGTACATAAATTAAAATAAGAAAATACAGTTTTTTCTCTTCAGAAATACCCAAGCACATTTTCACATTTAAGTTTCAATAATGATCAACAGAAGTGGTAACTAAGGACTTACAGATTTCAGCTGCTCCTGAATAAAATCTACTAGCTGCTGGCTTGACATGCAATCCCTGGGAACCATTTGGAAAAAGGAACTTGATTTGTCAGTTATATGAAGTCTTATCTCTACCAAGTATTTTACCTAGAATCCCCGTCTGTATCACACATATTATAATAAAAGAAACAGGAAGTAATTAATGAAAAGCATGATACAGATTTGGAAAGTAATCAATGAAAAGCATGACAGAGATTCAGAAATCCGCGAATACGCATGTAATTCAGGGCTGCAACGATATAGACACCCACAAGTAAAATAGGTTGTAATACGTACTACAATGGTCAAAAGCAAGTACCAAAAATGGAAGCTGAAATAAAATCTTAAAATATCAAAATCTCCAACATCCTGCAGTGTAGTTAGAATGCATAAATGTGAAAGTGAACTAATAAGATAGGAAAATCCATGAGTACTCTCTTTCAAAATCCATTATTTTCAGATGCATAAACTTGATGGAAAAATCATAAAAATCAGCAAAAAAAATAACCCTATCCGTCTATGGGCACTTATCCATTAAAGGATGCACCACATGTTAAGAGTTACCGTGTGAAGGGAAAAGAGGGTTATTAATGTCAGTAATCAGCTATTCTACACGAGGGTGAAAGACATGTCAATGCAAATTTCTCATTTCTGGTCCAAGCTTAACCAACAGGATTCACCTAGGATTTCTACTGATTGGGGAGATTGAAGTAGACTCAGCCTCAGATTTTAATAATACAGAAATGTTTTGGAGAGAGACATGAGTACTGGAACTGTATAGAGAGGAGAGTACAGAATAATTCGACAGAAAAAATCAAACCACATTGGCTACATTCAACTAGTCATTTCATCGGCCTATATAATACACCTACCAATTTTTCGTCATATGGGAAGGATGCCCCTAGGATAAAGTTTCTTTCAACATGGTTTAATATGCTATGAGTAAATTGATTAAGTTGTAAAAAGACTCGAATATCTTTGATTTAACATGCTACCCATAATTTATCCTGGATTGTGGACTGAAATTAAATTGCCCTAGATATCTTATAATCCAAAGGCAAGCCTCTGGCAATAATAAAGAAGTATATTAAGACTAGAAAAACAATGTAATAATTTCAGGGAAAAATAAGTTCTATACAAGGTCCCAACTTGAGTTTGAGCCCAAGCAATAAATCATATTTGGCTTTACCAAAAACAAATTTTACAATCTAATATATATTGGAACAAAAAAACAGAGTTTGGAATGCACACCAGATTCCATCACAGGCAAGCACAATGAACTCATCATCATCGCAAAGTTCTACCTGTCAGAATTGACAAAAATAATAATGTTATTAAAAGCCAGCAGCAGAGAACATATCCACATTCCTCTGATTAAATCATCCTGTGACCAAATATCGTGATTTGATTAATCTATAACTATTTCATTTTGAAATTTCCCAAAATTATAATGTCCGTTAAATACAATTTTAGCCCCCCTTGTTTGATCCACATTATTTCCAAATACATTTTTCTCCCTCTTCTTTCCAACCAAACATTCTTCAATAAAATAATATTACACGCAAACTCAAAACTTTTCCTTATTTTTTATTCGCACATTCTCCATCAATCTACTATTCCAAAATACATTCTTAACAAAAAAAATGGGGCTCAAACAGGCTCTTACAAAGGTAATAAAAAGATGACATGGTTCTTATCATTTTAGCTATGTATATTATCCTAATATAATCTTATATTTCAGAGATTATATGATATATTAAATAATAAATAATGTGAAAGACTTTACCAAAACAATATATCTTATATAAACATTGCCAATTCAAATGCCAATTTCTCTACTAAACTGTTTCGCAGCTACGTTAGAACAGGTGACAAAGCAAAATGCAGAGTATAAACACCACTTCATTTAAAAACACAGAGAGCTCTATAGGAAATGCCAATCAAATCATATAAGAAATACATAGAAGCTAGATACATACAATATTTACTTCAGGATTGGCAGTAACAATTTGCTTTTCAGCAGGCAAAAACTTGTTCTGCTTGAATTCCATGTCACCTGCATCAAATAAAAAAAATGATCAATCAAAAAACTACATTTTCTCGTGCCAGATTGAGCCACTTCTTGAGTTAAGCACTAAATATGTCCACTTTTATTCAGATAACAGATCCACCAGCTTATGGCCTCTATTAGTATCCAGTTAATTTGTGCCATGAATCAAGTTATAAAGGGTCAATTGAGATTTGAAGCAGGAGAAGACCAACAAATTCTGAATTTTTTTTATAAAAACCAGTGAACAGGCAAGCTGGTACAGTACCAATAGCTCTTGCAAGATTGAGACTGCCATTAACACGTCCTGCATGGATAAAACCACCAGCTTCTAAAATTCTTTTTCTCTCAACCTCAAGATCAGGCTTGTGGTCTGTCGAAAGGTTGTATGCCTGAATGAGAACCATAAACAAATATTCACAAAAAGTTGGTATCAGTACAATTAACGAACAAGGAAAGTTCACCATACAAGAATATATATGTTGTAATTTACTATTTTCAAATACCAAATGACAAGAAACAGAAGTTTGGCTACATCAAAACTTCCACTTAGGTACATATGTACTTCCCCTAAACCATCTGCACAAGAAAACAATAAAAGAATCTTGTCATGCTACAGAATACCTGACCACTTCTAGAAATTACACACCGAGAATCACCAGCATTTGCTACGACAAGTTGGTTGCCCCTCATGACTGCAACGCAAGCTGTGCTCCCAGAAGTAGGTCCAGAAAAATCAGAATGTGGGCCCTGTCAACAACACCCATAATGATTTTGAAGGGAACAAAAATCATAGCAGCAATAATTATTTATCAACTTACTCATCGTGTAGTGAAGGACAGTAAGGATTTAAAATATAATATCATAAACTGTGTAATTTCTTGAATAATTCGACTAGTGACAATGAAGCCCCTATTTGCCAATTCAAAGGATCGTGATTCATGGAAGTGAAGTCATGCCATGCAAACATAGTCACTGTTAATAAAAGAATTATAGCACAAGTATTTTATTGATGTAAGTAAACACCTCCTCAAATGCCCAATCATCAACTTGGTCATTTCTGTCTCCGCTTCTTGGAGACCATATCAAGCCCTCTATCATGCCAGTGAACTTGTTTATTTTATCTCCTAGGATGGCCAACTCCCTCCACCCTCTCTGTCCACGCATCATCTCATCCATCCTACATTAAAAGGAAAAATGTTTAAACCGTACACAACATGGTCAATAGAAAACAAATATTACTATAAAATAGATATTCAATTTAAACAACAATCAGTTTATAGTATGAAAATAGTGTCATGTTACAGTAATCTAATTCCTATTAAGGATTCATATCAAGAACCTGGTAAGAATTAGAATAGAGAAACTTTATAGCAGCCAAAATGGCAAAACCCACTATTCAGGCTTCATGAACCCAAATTCAATCAAATGATGAATAAGCATATGAAAGAATATCATTAATGGTGCCGCTAACATCCTATAAGCGGCAATATCAGTGAGAATATACCATTTAGAAACTAAGTTAATGATTCGTCTAATCTTTTTTTTTTTTTTACCTTAAACAGGATACAACAACACCCTTTTCATTTTCAAAGGTATCTGTAGTTGAGGAGAAAAATGGGGTACACCAGAAAAGCAAGGAGGTCAACCTCTTAAAATATAGAACATGAATTCTGGCAGTGCAATGCAATGCAGTTAAACTCTCACGTTGATTCAAATGAAACATCCTTTCAATAGAGTAGGTCTTTTTAAATTTTTAGATAAATAATATACCATCACCATACTAAGTCATAATGATAACATCCTAGTAATAGCATGTCTAACTAATTGCAAACAGAGAAAATGAGGAGGTAATTGAAGAACAGTGTACTACAACTGCTGTGCCTATGAATGTACAGTGGAACCACTTCTTGGTATCTGAATCATTAGGATTACCAGCTTTATTATAGGAGCAAGCATGAAAACCATGCACATATTTACATAGACTTCCAAGGGAGTTCTACACAACTTCTTAGGGAAATGAATGTGATAGGCCTCCTATTGAGTTCACATATACAAGAAGGAAAAAGAAAGAAGCTACAGGGCAGGGGAATTAATTCTGTTAATTACTTCGTGTGGGCTATTATTTTTTTAGTTGTTGTTGTTATTTGAAGTCAGGGTCTAGTTGGTAAATTGAAACCATTGAGTCAGGGTCATGTTGGTAAATTGAGTCAGTAGGGGGGATAAATGTAATGGGGGGGCATTGGGGTAGAACACATTTTTGAATCTGAAAATTCTGAAATCATTGAGGAGAGTTACTGGGTCTCTCGAATTGCCCAGAAATTACTCCAATCTGTTCATTTCTTCATTGAATAATCAATTCATCTTTTTTTCTCCATTTACAAGCTTCAATTATACAATCAATTCTTCATATACAGTAGCTCAATTGCATATTCCAACTGCTCAGGTACTAATTCCGTTTCTGTGGTTCCAACAGATCAACTTCAGCCCCATCGTAGAAGTCCTGAATCGATCCAAAGCGGCCAGCAGCTTCTCCAAATCTACAGTTTCTTGTCTCGCACTACCAGGTACCTAACATTTTGGTATCAGAGCATCACCTGGGAAAATGAAATTGGCCGAACGTGTTGACAATTTGGAGGGAAAAATAGATGGTGTTCAGCAGGAGATCCAACGTGATATGAATGTGTTGTTGGAAAAAATGGATGTGATGATGAATAANGAATGCTTACTTGTCAAGTGCCTATCTTTCAAACTTTTGTGAAGGTGTTGCCAAAATATTTTTTCAGTAGTCTTTCAAATAGGAATCTCAGATCTTGTTGTAGGTGGTATCTTGTTTGTCATGATTTTAGCGGTTTCTGGATTTCATCATGTCACCTTATATTTGAATTTTTGCAGATACTTCTAGGGTTGTTCACCTAGATTGCACTACTCTAGGGCATCTCTAATAAATATTTAGTGCAAATGATCTTCAAGAATCAAACTAATGTCAAAACATGAAGATGATGACCCTAACTATCTGTGTAAGTTACTTCACCAGTTCTTCCTAAGTAAGAAGACAAGAATTAACTGTAATATTCTAATAATTGCCTAGATCCGTATAAGTTTGCTGCTCTTAAAGTAAGTTGCAAGTATCTCATGATAAAGCTGTTGAAAATAATTGTGCCATACACAGAAGACCTAATATATTGAATTCAACGTATAAAAGAATATATGCATACACCGAACAGAAACTCTTAACAACTGCCAGAGATTAGAAAATGACCTGAAAAAAGCTTTCTGAATGGAAGTGCCAATGTCACCGGACAAATATGCTTCGTGCTTGAGAACTTGTTGATGAAGATATTTAGCACAGAATTTGGCAACCACCTTACCTATGAAATTCAATATATTGATAAGGACAATAAAAGACTAACCAGAAAACAAAGAATTGGGTAAAAAAATTGATTCAGAGCAAATCATTATTTCCATTTAAGCTAATTATAATCTTGAATTGATTATAGCCCTTGTTTGGGCTCCATTTTAATTTATTTTGGGGAAAATATATTTTGGAGTAGTGATTTTTTGAAGTGTGTGTGATTAAAAAAGGAAGGAAAAGTTTTGAATTTATTACATATAATATTATTTTATTGGATAATGTGTGGTTAAAAAGAGGAAAAAGAAAAATGCATTTTGGATCAAATGGAGCCCAAATAGGGAGATAGTATGTAAACGCCTACAATAAACACATCATCTTTCTTTTGCGTACTCATATCTTTTGACTCACAGGTATGTGCAAAGGAACACCAACTCGTATTCCAAATCTTCACGCTATGTATAGGGCATGTACCCTTATTTTAATATGCAAAATAACAAGGGCAAAAGTAGAAAAACTTACCCCCGTGACCATCATAAACACCAAAAAATGAGGTGGAAGCATCCAAATCAGTAACTGCCGCATGCTTGAGGAAAAACAAGAAGAACTTTGTCACTGACAGGTTGTATGACGAATCAAAAGGCACTAGATGCACATAACAAGATGCAACATAAGATATTCCACAACAGTATTTGTCACTAACAATCATTTGAACACGTCTTTATAACCAAAAAACCATACAGAAAATATTTGATGATAGTCTCAATATATAGACAGAGACCATAACACATAGCTGACTGAACCTACATAATCTTCCAAGGCGGTAAATAATTTATCCTAAAAATTTTCAAACTCGCATTATAACTTTATACAAATGTCTTTCCTTATTTTCTTTCTTCCACCACCTCCACGAACTCCCTCTCTCCAGTTGCCTAAGTGCCCATGGACTCTTGTAAGCTCTGTAGCATGGACACTTCAACTAGGGCGGCATGTTCGTGTTCGAAACGTGACACTCTATAATGTTTATTTTTACTTTATCAGAAATATTATATATTTTTAACTCAAAATTATTTTAAATAACAGATATGTACTCATGTTTAAAAAATTTCAACAAAAAAAAAAATTAGTAACAAATATAAAATTAAATTTATACTTATATATATAAATAAAGAATTTTAAATAATTTAATCAATGTGCCAATGACATGTCCTGTCAGTAATTTTTTGAAATATCGCATGTTGGGGTGTTCGACACATGTCGTGTCAGATACGTGTTCGTGTCGGTGCTTCATAGATTGTGTTTGACACCCATTTTGTAGAAGAATTTGATTTGAAATAGTGATTGAGTTAAAAAGTAAAGAGAAATTTTTGAGTTTATGTGTAATATTATTTTATTGATAGAATGTGTAGTTGAAATGGAGAAAGAGAGTGAGAATGAGAAAAAAATGGATGTCAAACAAGGGCATAGTTTGTAACAAAATGCCTACATTGATTTACAGAATCTTGCAACATTTTTTTCAAATTACCAAATCAAAATTATTTATTAATCTAACAGCATGGACAACTCGAAAGAATAACCATATGAGGAACACTAGATTATAAAATTCAGACCCCCAATGGAACGAGGGCTTTGTGCTAGCTTTACTTCATCACTTGGGGGAACGGGTTAGACTAATGCAATGGATGAATGCCCTTAACAATGCTAAAGCCCTGGAGGGCTTTGTGCTAGCTTTACTTCATCACAGGGCATGCCATGACATCTATATCAATTCTTTTGTTTGACAATTCCCATCTTGCTTATGAGACCAAGCACTAGACCCCTCATTCATTGCAGAAAGAACTCATCAGGTAGGGACTTCTAACTTTTAAGAGGTAATGTAATTTCAGATGCAGCAAAGCGTGTGGCACAGCTGATTGTTCTAAGGGGAAGAATCCCCACATTTATGTCCTAGCCCTTGTGTAAGGTAATTTTCACATATTTACACCAGCCTATATGAGGAACACACCATAATCAACAAAATGTGATGGCATATGCTGAATGTCAGAAATATGATGAAAGCCAAACCACCAATCTACCAGTTTTAAAGCATTAAACTATTGCATTAATGAGTAGCAATGACACTAAGTGAACGGCACTACTGCATACAGCAAGTTTATGTGCTAAAAATGCATCAAGTATCATAATGAACAAAAATTGAGTAATTACTTACAGCATCTTCCATTGTAGCACGCCATCCTTGCATGGATGATAACCCATATCTAAGCCTACTGTTCTCACCATCTTCAGAAAATTTATCTGTTTTAGGAGCACTGAGGTATATACCCATCTTTAACTGAAATCAAGAAATAGTCAGAATCAAAGTAGTTCAAACCAAAAGAACTGAAAAGATAGAAATCTGGACATGTGGAAACTGAATGTTTACTCATCCAACAAATATAAATTCGGAATTCTACAGCCAAGCAATCCATTTCAATGCTCGAAAAGAAGACCGAAAATAACAAAATATGATTATTTGAGAGTTCCATTCCATCCATTTCAATATGTTTTTAGAAATCCACATTTTGTACTTTCAGTTCCATGTCCTTGTACACTATAATATCATCATTCACTATCAAACTTGAAAAGTTAACCGACTATAAAAAAAACCAATCTTGACGTAGTACAATAATCAATTAAACAAATATTGGAACGCGAAAATATCAATATCGATATTTACGAGACAAGATAAAAATCTTAGCCCAGATCAAGAAAAGATATTTAAAAAAGGTAAAAAAAAATAATAATAATTCTAAACGATACAAGAATAAAGGCAGATGCAAAGGGATCTATGGAGGATTTATAGTACATACTACTTGAAGAATCGCTCAATTTTCAGGATCTTGATACAGAAAGACACTAAATGGATAAGTGTGTAGGTATATATATATATAATTAATAGTTTTAATACAAATAATTTATTTTCTTTTCATAGAAATTCCAAACTTGCAATTAAACGCACCTAATGTTACACCCAGTGACCCAGACCAGTCCAATCGAAAATTTTGTGAATCGAACTCTGATCCAGTATTTTGAAAATTCACTAAAATGAAGAATGCAAAGTTTCAAATGATGGAGTTCAAGTATGCAAGTCATTGCTATCTAAGGATCAAGTTAGGTATTCCTAATTTTCTACATAATTTTTTATCCAATCTGAAGCTCCGTGATAAGTGTGGAAAAATACACTTATTCGGCACTTTTTGGATTTAACTATAATTGATATTGAGTTTATTTCGGTGCATAATTATGTAATTTTCATGTTTGTAGGCAAAAATCCCGATTGGAAGAAGAACGAGGTGAAA
>CAIGRO010295597.1:0-19287 GCA_903798355.1 Fraxinus baroniana
ATTCTTTACGATCTGATTAAAATCTAGCACATAGACACACATTAAACATAATATCAGGTCTACTAGCGGTTAAGTAAAGAAGGAATCCGATTCGGATCGAATTCGGATCATATTCCAATCCATTGACAGCCCTACATGTTGTGCTTGAATGCCTTCATATTGAGCTAATATAGAGGACTGTTGAGCTTGTATGGTGGCCTGTTAAACTTGCGAGCATCCCGTCGAGGCTATCTACCGAGGATGGGAGAGAGTCAATGCGATCGTTCAACAAGTTCTATTGATCCTCGATAAATGTGAAGCCATTGCCCAAAGAGCGAAGGATACTGGAGCCCAAAATGTCGAGAGGAGGAATAGGACCTCCGGAGGTCATCGTCGTCACCCTCGTCATCTCCCTCAAATGGTAGAGTCGAAAAACCTGAGGTGGGGTCAAACCCTTGGTATGTGCCACCCATTGACCGTGTTCTTTGGTATTTTTATGCGTTTAAGGGTTTGAATGTTTATAGTGTCGGTGGGTCAAAGTTGGACAAATGTCTCATCAACCAACGAAACGTTAGTGTTTAAAAAATTTTGTGAGAATTATGCCGTATGTTAAACTTTTAAAGTGTCGTGATGAATGAACAATCTTCATGAGTCCTAATGCAATGGTGGGAAAATCAAGTTTCCTACCGACAAGAAAAGAGTTGAGAAGAAAAAGATCAACTATCTCACTTTGTTTGGATGACCCTTTCGTGGTAGGATTATATTGACAATGATATTTTGTAAAACCTTGCATGGAAGAGTCAATTGATTTGTACTAACTTTTGTGATATTTTCAAAAAAAAAAAAAAAAATTCCTGGTGACTTGACGACAAGCCTCGGTAGGGTCATAGCCGTCTAACGTGTGATGTGCCTTGTGAAGAAAAATCTGTGTTGTACACACCTCAAGTTCTAAAATGTTATGAATGAGAGCTTTGTTTATGATAATGCGTTTATTTTTAATAAAACATGAAATGTCATTGAAACGGGAAATATACATGTTTTTGTAAAATTCTTTCATGAGTCATGGATATGCATACTCTTCTAAAGTTACAATAGAAATCTAAATCATACTTTTAAAAAGTTCTTCTATATGAAATGCGGGTGCTTCAATAGTAAAATCCACAAAATCAACATTTTTACCTATCAAAATTGGGGGTTTTTCAAATGGGTTGGCCGGCACCTCAGGTTCCAAGTCGAACTCTTTGTTAGATGAAGGAAAGGGAGATCGCCTCACCGTGCTCTTGAGCATTTTTTTCCCGTTCGTTTTGAGCCCGACATTTTTGAAAATCTAAAATGTAGATGTATTAAAGAATATGTGAGGTTAGGGTTTTTATTTTGGATTGTAGTGAATGAAATTAAGAATTTTATGAAGAATTGAGATGTAGAAGTAATGGATTTTTTATTTTGATGGGTAATTGATGATTTGAGAGTGAGGATTGAGTGATGGAGAAGATGATTAGGAAGAGAAAAGTTAGAAGAGGAAAGAAAAATGGAAGAAAAAGGGGACATTTCGCGTTTAAAAGAACTGCTTGTCGCTGAATCGAACGTTCGGTTCAGCCATCCGAACATCCGGTTTGGTAGAAAAAATTTCTATCAAATTGGACGCATGTCTGAACGGTCCAGTTCAATCCAGACATCTGGTTCATCGTCTGGATCTCCTTTTTTTTTTATAATAATAAACATACTAAATTATGTAAATATGGTGCACATGAAATGCTGAGATGTAAGTGCATGTAGTTTTTGAACTTAATCATGTACTTCGAATTCATCAATAATGCCTAGGAAGTGATGTCTAATTCAATTTGCTTCATCGTAGAGTGTAAAATAGGATTTTTAGACAAGTTTATGGCACTAGTGTTATCACACATAATGGGTATATGATCAAATGATAGGTAATAATCACTAAGAGTTTGTTTCCTCCATATAACTTGTTCACAACAGATAGCGGCCGAGATATATTCGGCTTCGGCGGTAGATAATACGACGAAATTTTGTTTCTTGATAAATCATGATACAAGTGCAAAGCCTACAAAATGACATGTCCCACTAGTGCTTTTACGATCAATTGTGCACCCGGCCCAATCAGCATCCGAATAGCTAACTAGATCAATGTGAGTGCCCTAGGGATACCAAATCCCTAAAGTTCTAGTGCCACTAAGATATCTAAGGATTCATTTCACGTCCTTAATGTAATAGCACATAGACACACATTAAACATAATATCCGGTCTACTAGCGGTTAAGTAAAGAAGGAATCCGATCATACCTCAATATTTTGTTATATCAACGAACGTACCTTGATCATCATTGTCCAATTTTATGGATATGCTCATAGGGGTATTCATTGGCTTTAAATCATCCATGTCGAACCTCTTGATCATGTCCAATATGTACTTACTTTGATTGATGAATATTCAATCACAAATTTGCTTAATTTGGATACCGATGAAGAATTTAAATTCTCCCATCATACTCGTATCAAATTCCATGCTCATACACTTAGAGAATTATTTACATAGAAAAATATTAGTAGCGCCAAATATAATATCATCAACATAAATTTGAACATTGATCATATCGTTCTTTTGAGTTTTAACAAAGATAGTGGTATCCACTTTTCTAATTGAAAAAACATTTGAAATTAGAAATTTGTTCAATCGTTTGTACAAAGCTCTAGGAGCTTATTTTAGGTCATAGAGAACTTTCGAAGTCTGAAAACATAGTCTGGATATTTGTGATTTTTAAAACCAGATGGTTGTTCAAACACTTCTTCTTGAATAAAATCGTTAAAAAGGCACTTTTGACATCCATTTGATAAAGAGTGAATTTTTTATGACAAGCAAATGCAAGAAACATGCGAATGAATTCTAATCTAGCCACTGGTGTCAATGTTTCTTCAAAATCGATGACTTCTTCTTAATTGTAATCTTGGACCACTAATCTAGCCTGTTACGCACAATTTTACCTTTTCATCATGTTTAGCTCTAAACACCCATTTAGCACCGATGACAGTTTGATCATTTGGTCTAGAAACTAAATCCCAAACATGGTCTCGCTCAAATTGATTTAGTTCTTCTTGTATATCTATAATTCAAAACTCATCAAACTCAGCCTCTTTGAAGTTTTTCGATTCAATTTATGAAATGAATGCACAACTTCTTAAATGATTTTTAGTAGAAACTCTAGTAGTAATACCTTTTGATGGATCACCAATGATTAGTTCTTTAAGATGAGAAGAAACAAACCTCCATTCTTTTGGTAGATTTAAGTCATTTTGGACTTCAGATGGCTCTTCTCGCTTTGTTGAACATTTTCTCCTTCTTGATTTTTATCTTGTGGATCTTTCTTGTGTTGATCTTGAATAGTCATTTGTTCGAATGAAGTTTCTAATTCTACATCAAATCAATACTTTTCTCACGATCAAGAGAGTTAGTTTCATCGAAAGTAACGTGCATGGATTCTTCAACGACTAGAGTTATTTTGTTGAAAACTCGATAAACTTTACTAGTCGATGATTATCCTAGAAAAATTCCAATGTCAAATTTTGAATCAAATTTTCCCAAGTCTTCTTTTGTATTCAAGATAGAGTATTTGTACCCAAAGATTATGAAATAACCGATATTAGGAATTCTATTTTTCTAAAGTTCATATGGAGTTTTGATTTTCTTTTGACTGATTAAAACTCAATTAACAATATAGCAAGTGGTGTTAACGGCTTCGGCCAAAAAATATTTTGGCATGCTATTTTCATTAGTATGGTCCTAACCATTTCTTGCAATGTGTGATTTTTCATTTCTACTACACCATTTTGTTGAGGAATTCTAGGAGACGAAAAATTACGTTCATATCCATTTTCGTTGCAAAACTCATCAAATGCGAAATTATCAAATTCTCCACCATGATCACTTCTAATGGTTGTAATGGAGTATATTTTTTTCATTTTGAACCTTTTTGTAAAAATGTTTAAAGGTTTTTAGAGCTTCATCTTTAAGACTTCAGAAAAGAATCCGAGTAAATCTAGAGAAATCATCAACGATAATGAAAGCATAGTGTTTTTCACTTAAAGTAGCGATTCTTAATGGTCCAAAAAGATCAATGTGAAGTAATTGAAGTGGTTTTGTAGTTGATGAGTGCAATTTGGGTTTAAATGAGTTTTTTACTTGTTTACCAAGTTGACATGAATCTAAATTTTTTCTTTTTCAAACTTTAAATTTGATAGACCTTTGACAAAACCATTTTCGGAGATTTTTGGAAGAAACATGACCTAATCTTATATGCCATAGCCAAGTATCCATTTTCAAACTCACTAAACATTTTTCATCATTTTCAAAATCGATATTTATGATATAAACATCTTTGCTTCAACTCCTTCTAAACAATACCTCCTTAGATATAGCATCCTTAATGAGACATTTAAAAAAATCGAATTTAATATGATAGCATTTATCACATAATTGACTAATACTAAGTAAATTATGTTTGATGTTATCTACCAATAATACATATTCAACGGAAGGGGGAGAGATGATTACAAATGTTTCAAATTTCGATGATTTTTCCCTTTGTATTGTTTCCAAATGTGACGTGGCCTCCATCCTTCCTTTAGAAACTCGATAGTAAAGTTCTATCTCCAGTTATGTGCTTTGAACACCTGTTATCCAAGAACCATTTGCTTGTCATCTTCTTCGGTACCTCATCATCGATTGTCATGAAGCACATGTTGACGATTTCTTCTTGACTTTCCATTTCATCACGATCATCATAGTCTCTTTCATCCCATGTTGCTTGGAGTTTCCTTCTCTTGAAATTTTTTTTGTTTGGACACTCGATTTTCTTGTGACCTGGTTTGTCACGATCATAGCACACAATTCTCTTGCTTCTTTTTTTTTTTTGCTCTTTTCTTATTTCTTTTAAAACTTTTGATTATTTCGAAAAATTTTTTGACAAGAAGCACAAGATCAACAAGCTCTTCATCGCTCATATGCTCACTTGTGGTTCCTTCATCAATTACTAATTTGAGATCAATTTGATGCTTAGGAGGCTCCTTTGGTTCTTCCTTGCTCTTCCTCGTCTTCTCCTTGGTTTTGACGTTGTTGAGCTCGTATGTCATCAAAGTTCCATAGAGTTCCTCCAAAAGATAAGTGTTGACATCTTTAGTGTTCTCTATCAACATCCTCAATAGCTCCAATCTTCCGAAAGTGAGATAAGCATTTTACTTACAAGCTCACAGTTATTAAATTTACGATCAAAGCCTTTGAGACCATTAACAATATCGGTGAAGCAAATAATCATGTCAACAATAGGTTCATCTTGTTTCATGAAGAAATTTTCAAATTCTTTGACCAAGAGATTAATTTTAATTTATTTTACCTTATTGGTGCCAACATGAGTGACTTCTAAAGCATACCATATATCATATGCAGAGTCACATGTACTAATACAGTTAAATTCATTTCTATCTAAGACACAATAAAGTAGGTTTTTTGCTTTAGCATTTAAGGACAATTTTCTTTTATCATGTTCATCATATTCCTCTCTAGGTTTAGGAATAGATTGATCAGGTTTTTCATCAATTTTAATGATCTTAGTGCCGTAAGGACCATATTCAATTACTTCCCAAATATTATAATCTATTGATTGAATGTAAATCATCATTCTAGCTTTCCAATAATTATAATGTGTGTCATCAAAGAAAGGATGTCGATTTGTAGAATGTCCCTCGAGATTTTGAAGATTGTTGTGGTTAGCCATTGCTCGAGATTGTAAAATTTTAATTTTAAAACGAGCACCTCACTTTGGTACCAATTGAAAGCCCAATAGTAGCTAACCAAGAGAGGGTGAATTGGTTTTAACACTTTTTCAAAATTTTAATCTAAACTTAAACATGTAATAACTAGATAGATTAACTCAAATAATAAGCACAAATATGAAAGCAATAAGTAAATAGGGATAGAAAATGCAAACGATATAATTATGGAGGTTCGATCCAACGCTATGATCTACATCATTCGTTACCAAGCTCTTCGGCACAAGTAAGGTCAATTTTACTATGTTGATTGACTTGTAGTGCAATCCAACCCTTTTACAAAGCTTCTGGTAATTTACAACCAAGGAGCATCGATTCTTATACAACGTTGAGCTTTACGTGACCTCAACACGAACCACAAGTTTGAAGAATACTGATCTTACAAATTGAAACTTCTCTCTTAATAAATGATATGGTCACAATTAAGTACCAAGAGAAAAATATGCTAACACGTTAATAAATAGTAATGAATGGAGCTCAAGTGTTATGTATGAAAACTTTTGATGTGTAGAATGATTTTCAAAAGTTAATTTGATCATAAGTTTTTCAAAGCAAAAATGATTTTATGGTAATAAATGAAATGAGAAATCGATAAAATTTTATTCAAAGAATCTCACTTGAGTGCTCTTAAGTTGTTGTAATAAATGAAAAGTGAGTTGATAGTTATAGCAGTTGAAAACATAAAATTTTCTACCTAACCGGACGATCAATCGGACATCTGGAACAATACTGGACGACTGAAAAATAGCCATTGCATGTCCGAATTAAATCGGTCGAAAAATTGACCGCTGCGGTCGAACCGGACGTCTGGATGGCCAGAACTTTGGCCTCTCTTTTTTGTTTTATTTGCAACCGATAAGTTTTTTCATAACATTTTTACTTGATTTTTCATAGTAAGTGATGCTAATAGGATTAAAAATGAAGTTAAAATTCTTACCTTTGAAAAATAATTTTTATGCAAACGTTTAACAAAGTCAGTTTTTATCGTGCATAAACAAATTCGCCACTTGAGCTTTTCAATGAGTCATTTCTAATTTTACCTTTACAAGTGAGTTCAAATATATAGTTCTAATATCTTAGATTGATTTGGTGTGAGTACAGATTTGTTGATCGATTTTGAATTTGACGCAAGTGCTCAATTTGTCTCTGATTGTGAATGCTTAATTTCTACCTTGAGCTTTCTTGATCGTCACCTTCACGTCCTTTGGTAGCAATTTTTTTATCTTCAATTTGATCAAGTTCACAACATGTAAAAATGAAAACTCGAATACAAATGTAAGAGATAAAAATACTTTGTTTATTATAATCAAAACATGAGATCAACCATATGTCAACAAATCTATATTCAATAACTTATGACTTATTGAAATTATTGTTAGTTCATCTTGAAGAATGAGTTCGTTCTTGGTGATTCACGAGGAGAAAAGAAGTCTAGAGATTTAGGAGTTGGTGCTAGAGCGCACGACCAATGAGTTATTCGGTGATTATAGGTTTAGAGTCAGAGTCTACTACTGTTTAGTTGTGTATGAACCACTTCTGTAAGTTTAATATTTTCTAGTGGATATGCCTGGAGGTTTTTCCCCTTGAAGAATTCTTTAAGGGCTTTTTTTCGTAAACAAATTTTAGTGTTGATTACTTTTATGCTTTGATATATTTGCTTGATTGAGTGTTAGGGTTTAAATTGTTTTCATTTCATCTAAATTCAATAACTTATGACTTATTATAATTATTGTAAGTTAATTTTTAATTCTGCTTATTACACATATTCATCCCCTTTAGGTGTTAGTTGGGTCGGCCTTGTATATTTCACAATAGTGTCCCAATCTCCTAATAGTAAATAAGCTTTATATAAATATTATAAAGAAAATGGACCAAACCCTAAGTATATTTGTCACCGATATAGGTTATAGATAGAACTCAACTTACCTTTTACTAAAATTTTATTAAGGCTACTAACATCTTATTTTTGTTTATTAATTACCTCTGAAACACGCACAACCCAAAGAATAATTTAAAAGAGTGATTGAGAAATTACATTTCATATGATAAATTTTTTGAAAGTTTTTATTTTTAAATGCTATTAATGCATTACTGGGCATATATTATACCATCTTTAAGTTCTTACCCACTTTTACCATATTGCAAAAAATTTAAGAAGGTATAAAACATCATTCATTTTTTGTGATATCGTAGTAGCGATGGAGCTTAATTTTAGAAAATATTGGGAGAATTTGCCTATATTGGTTTTCTTAGATTATGCAATGAACCCTAAGTATAATTTAGAGTGTACAAAAGTTGTTATAATTTGAATCTCAAAAACAGTAAATTGTGGAACTCTGATTACATATAGTAATACAGGGTGTAGTTTATGTATAATGTATGAGATATATGTCCAAAAATTTGATAGGAATGTTTGAAGACCGCCCGTACTAGTGCCTAGTGCTAATATGTAATGAAAAGCCGACTTCGATGACGAATACCCTCAGTTAGTATTATGAAAAATGGTTAGTACTTCTTCTCTCAACCAAAGTACATCAAACGTATATGCCAGTAGAATACCATTAGAATTAAATACATATTTTGCTCACGATATGCTTAATGTTTTAGAACAGGTAGATGCTTAAAATTAAGATTTACCAAGTTTTTGGAAAATGAACTAGCGTCAATATCAATTATTTTTCTTATGGCACATGACCTACTAACACATTCGATAGTTATTGTCGCATCAAAGTTTGCTTTTAGTAGATGTGGTTTAATTTTGTACGAGTACAGATCAAAAGTATACTAGAAAGCTTAATGTGTTTAAAGGACTAACAAGATAGAGAATTCCAAATTCATGGTAAATATGCCAAGATACTAGCTGACCAAATAAATGATAATGGGTTCATCATAATTTGTCATTGTGCATGATAGGTTTTATATATATATATATATATATATATATATATATATTTTCATCTAAAAAAATTATTAGTGTATCAACTTTTTTGCGTACAATTTTAACTACATCTACATTAAAGTAGTTGATCTCAAACCCTGAAAAGGAGAAGGATTTTCAAAAAAGTATTTTTTAACAAAAAAATTTATGTACGGCTCATGGGCCCATTCGGCTCGACCCATAGGCCATGAGCTTTATGGGCCGAACCAAGCCGTGGCAATGGGCACGAATTGAGTTCGGGCTTGACTTGTGCTCAAATGAGCCCGAGTTAGGGCAACGCCAAGCCTTTTTTTTTTACATAGGTCGAGTCGGCTCAACTCAACCCATTATGTTCCCTAGTTTTTCTAATGAAGTTTTTGAATTGCGTGGAAAGTCTTATCATTTGCATAACTATATTCAGTTTAACTGTATATTCTTTAAAATAAATTATTTTTCCAATATTCACATAAACTTTTTATACTTTTTAACAACACATTTAAAAAAAAAAAATTAGTCACTTTTTAAAAAAATTACTTTTCAAATAATCACTTTCACATGGGCAAAATTTTACTTTTATAACCCATCTACAACTATTATCCCTACTATATAAAAAGGCGAGTTTCCAGACACTGTAGATGCAACAGTATTCAATTAACAGGCACTTTACTTTCCAAGTTTTTCGCTGGTTGATCCTCCAATTTTATTTTATTCACGCGTCCTCCAATTTTATGATTTTCTCCATTTCCATATTCTCTTTAACTCCTACAGATCCACGATTAATTTCCTATAATATTTTTTGACTTTTGAAGATGACTACCAGCGGTTTGAGTTCTCCACGTTTCGATCAAGAAGCCAAAAAAAAATCTTTTTCAAGTCCATGATGGAGTACACTATGTGGATCATATTCATGTCCGTGATATATATCGAGGTTGAAGATTTGTTGTATATAGAAATCTAATGCAATTGGATATAGTATCGTTATTGTTGTTGTTGTAGAGCTTATTTTTTGTATATAGAAATAACATTATAATTTCGAGCACATTTGGTGCTTTTATTATGAAGTGGTTTTATAATGAAGTGAGGGGATTTGCTTTTGTTAAGCATTTAGATTAAATATATGAAACATATCATAAATAAAAATCTTCTGTTTTATTTTTGCGTTTTAACCAATCTAACGTAATTCATTTAGTCATTAGATTGTGTTCTGTCTGAAATTAGAAGTTTATCGATGTTAATAATAAATAGGCTACCCCTATTATTGTTGTTGTTGTTTTGATTTAGGTTGCGAATAAAGATCACTCTTCAGTTTGTCATTAACAAGCTAATGGATGTAAAGTTATTTTGTATATGAACACATATTTATTACAAGTAAAATATACAAGCTTTTACCCTTCAACTTTACTTACACACATTTCACTCACTAACATTTCCCTAGAAGAAATACTCACCCAACAAGAAGCTTCACCATCTGTAAAAAAAGGTATGTGTATTTTTTTTGTATTTTATGTATTTTCGTGTGTCCCCAAGGGAGGCACTGCCTTTGCGTAGCTTCAGCACTTGAGGCACAGAGCCCCGTCTCCCATCGGAAAGGCACGGAGCCCGTGTCTCTACGTGGCTGGAGACAAGGGCTCCACTTGGACGTAGACACTAGGCTTCGTGTCTCCACGCGAGATTTGGCTAGCGGAGACAGAGACATGGGAGACACGAGGCTACTTATCTTCTCGTGCATCTTTGTGCATGCAGAAGGAAACACGACTCGAGTTCCCCGCGTGCACAGAGATCAAATCTCCATTCACATGGAGATGGAGTGCCTCCAAGACATGGGCACATGAAGGCACCATCTCTCCGCTTGTGCATGAGAGTCACGAGCTCCCCGTATCAACTTTTCCATTAATTAATTTTTCATTCGAGTTAATGTTTATGTGTTTTTTATACACTATCTTCAAATCAGTGGTTTTCTGCTACAATCACATAGTTTCCAATTCATCAATATCTTAAAGATTTTGTTCAGCTTATCCGATTTTCATGGATTATATATGGAGTGGTTTATAGAGCAGTGGAAGAACAACAATTCAATAGTAAGTTAGCACATGAGTTCATATTGAGATGTGTAAATTGCGGCAAAAACGATGAACTTTGGATGAAATTAGATAATCATTTCACCCGCTTTAGTTTGCAAGAGTTTTGTCTTATAACTGGATTACCTTACCACGAGGTATCCATTAATCTTTACTCCAACAATAATCAACTTAGGAATCAATATTTTAATGGTAGCAAGGGAATTAGTATGAGGATGCTTTTTGAAGCATTTCATCTTTGTGAATATCAAGAAGATAAATTTAAACTTGGGTTGGTCATGTTGGTAGAGTGTGTTTTGAAACCTACCGGAAGATATATCGATTTCAAAACTCTAGATTAATGAGTTCCTTCAGTTCCACTTGCATTCTATGTTTTTCTTTTATTCTTTTTTTTATGTAAATATAATTTATATATAATTTAGTTTACTTGTATCTAATACTTGTTTTCGATTGTGTTTCATTATTGGATATACAAAGCTTTTCCACAGATTGAATAGAATTTTGGGCGTCGTCGATACAAGACATTGTAATGTCTAAGAATGCATAGATAGAAACCAAATAGATTTTTTACAGAGAAAATAGTTAGGCAATTTTTGGCTAAAGAAGAGGTAATTGAATTATTTTGTTATAGTTCTTTTTTCCATTATTATATGCATGTAGGTATATATTTTTTTTTAGTTTTCTGTACAAAAGTAACTTGATATTATTTGAATATTTCAATTACAGGCACAAGTGAAATCATTTATAATTACAGATTCAAGTGTTGCTTGCAATCTTGTACCCTACTGAGGAAGAATTGGAAACACTCTAGTATACAACTCTGTCATCGCCACATGACAATCAACTTAATGTGCTGGATAGCATTGTGAATGGAAAAATCAACAATGAAGCACAACTAATCCCATCTAACATTGAGAGCATGCCTGATCCTACAACATTTGGAGCTGGCCCAAGTTCTGCTTCTATTGGATCCAATTATATGACTAGAGAAGAAATAGAAGAGATGCTCAATATACATAGGCCGCATGTCGTATTAGATGTATCAGGTTTATGCAACAACTTGAAAATAAATATTGTTGAAGAACAAGAAAACTATTATCGAGTAATTCTTCATAATAAAAAAGAATTGTTAGAATAAACAACAAAAGTGGCAGTAAAACCACTTTGAACAGCAGCAGTAGTGGCAACAACAACACTGGCAAGACGTGCAATGTAGCATGCAAAGTTATGTGGATACCAGTTTGACTTCGGTTAAATCGTATATCGATGAACAAAATAGCAATATGCTAAATAAATTATCAGATTGAGAATCCAACATGGAAGTTCTTATAGCTTCCTTCCAACGGGATATCCCTGACCATAGGAGTCCAGTTCCACAACATGTCTCCACATCTCAACAACCAATTGAAGAACAACAAATCGAAGATGTTGGGAGGTTGACAAGAGAAAGGAAAGGTAAGGAAAAGAAGATACAGTCTTCAACGAAGGACTATCCTTTAGAAGACTATCATATGGATAAATACACAATAATCAGAGATTGGATAATAAGGCTTCCATACATGTAACTAGTCTTAGAACATTATAATTTTCCTTTGATTTATTTCAAACTAATTTCAATGTTGTTATGCATCGCATATTGGGACGATGGAAGTGGCAATTTGTACAAAAGAGATACGTTGAAAGCTATAATGGATACAATACAAGACAAGCATATAGTGGTTAGTAAAGTTTATATATTGTGTGTTTGAATCTCGTTAAAATGATACAATAATTTTTAAATAGTGATTGATGGGGAAATGTGTGGTAGAAAAGTGATTAGTTTTTTTAAAAAAAATTTGTGTAATATTATTTTATTCGGAGAATGTGCGGTTTAAAATGGAGAAAGAGAAAAAAATAGATTGAGGATGCAATTAACTTAGGTGTCGAATAGGGCTTAATATATTTAATGTACATTTAATTATTCTATTAGAATCTTAACCTGGAGTTAACACTGTTGAGACAGCTTATCAAAGATGGTTGTACCACTGTTTCAAAAGACTATGCAATTATGGATTTCGGATTTGAACACGAATGTACTCGCCAAGTGATGATGTACAGAATTGTAAAAGAAAGAACTGTAAGTAGCCAACAAATTGATGTTGTTCTATTAGAAGAATACATAAATGGCAATTTACCATCAGCTGGTCGTCCGTAGCCAAGATGCAAATATTTATTAATTCTGTGTTCATATCCAGGCAACGATTGGTACCTTTTTCTCGTAAATTTCTGAGAATGAAAATTTCAAATATATGATTGTAGCCATAGTATTCATACGCCTCAGCAAGTCATGTCACATGCAAGTTCAGTATTGAGTGTGATCCAACAATTGTTATTATAATAGTTTTCCATCAGCCGAGATATAAAGAAAAATAGAAATAGAGAGATGGAAATAGATATTATACTTTACCTTCCTTGTGCAAATAATGGGTAAGACTCATTTACTTCCTTTTCTTCTTACTTTACATTCATATTAATATTCATATTCGTAATTCACTCTAACGTGTAAGTTTTTCTTCAACAGGCCAAACTGTGGAGTTTTTTTTTTTTTTTTTTGTTGAAATAAATAGATCGCTTCATTTTTGGACATCCAATTGAATAAGTTTCTCCAGACATGATGACTATATATAGAAAAAAGAATGCAGTGGACATTTGCTCTAATCAATACTTTCTATATCCTTGGTAATTAAAAAAGTCATCTGATTTATCTAATAATTATGGAGGGAAAGGTAACATGTGAAATCATTTTGAAGACAAGTAGATTTTGGAAAACTTTTCTTTTCTTGTGACGCTATTATTAATATTATTAATGTTCACATTTTTTGTGTTAGTTTCGGCTGAAAGTTGCTTGAAGTCTTAAGGATTTATTCACATGATAACGCGAGTTTGTTATGCTGTAATAGATTTATTGAAAACATGTTTATCTAACGTAAAGCTTTTTTTTTCTATGTTTGTGGTTAAACAGACTACTTATTTACTTATATCTGAGCTTTTAAGCTTAGCAATAGAGCAAAAGAAGTTGTTAAGAAGTTTTATTTGGATTGTATGTTTTAAGCTAAAATCCTAATTTAGCTATAAGTTGGTATTTTTGCTTTGTAGCCATTTGACCTTTTTTTCATTCTATATGATGAATGGTTTTCAAGTTTGTTATGCCTTAATAGCTTTATTGAAACATGTTTATCTAATGTAAAGTTTTTTTTTTTTTTGGCTATGTTGAAGTTTGATTTGGAGTGTATGTTTTAGGCTAAAATTCTAATTTAGTTATAAGTTGCCTTTTTTTTTTTTACACTTTGTAGCCATATGACCTTTTTTCTCATTCTACATAAGGAGTAGTTTTCATGTAAAGCTTTGCTAATTTATCATTTTTTTGTTTTTCAGGTAAATGGATTAATTTTAAGCATACTACCAACAATAGTGTGAACATGGTCTAGAATATGGCTGAATGTGTGCAGTTTGTAATGTCATCAACTTATATGAGTTGAAAATAAGATGCATACAAGCATAGTCTGCAATGATGTACTAAAACTTAATTTTGTTTTGTTTAGGTGGTAGCATCGAAACTATCACATGGACGTACCAATCGAAACAATCTATCAAGTGGCATGCCAATGATGTTTATTGCAATTATATTCAAATTTTTGTTATTGCAAATTGGAAATTGTAACAAACAATGGCTTTATTTATTTTTCAAGGTGTCTGTTGATATTTTTCCAGTACCAAGCTCAATATCATTTTAAAGAAATTCCCCATTAACTTAGTAGCAAATCCTGCACATTACACAAATTTCCAGTTCCTGTGTATTTGTTTTTTATAAGTATAAAATGTTTTGCCAGTGCTAAAACATGGTTAGAATAACTTTATTTATTTTTGAACTGTGAATTAATAATTTTGACATTTGCAAGCTGAATATAGCATAGTAAAAAATCGATTTCCCGCTTTCAAAGGTGTTATCTTGGTAGCATCTACCATCTTAATGTGAAAGCTTTCAATTAAAGTATAATTGCTAGGTGCGTTTTTACCGAACATGATCGCATATTCACAAAGTTTCCTTTCAGAACTGGATTATGGACTTTTTTAAAGATATGCATTTTTTTTAAAAAAAAAAAAATCGGAGAATGTATGGATATATGATTTAGGATAGATAAGTAGATAGATTTTATCATATTACATAAAAATAAAATAAAAAAAGTTATTCGGAACCTTATCTCCACGCATTACGGAGAAACTCTCTGCCCAGTGCAGAGCTTCTCTCCACGCAAGCGGAGTGATCTCCGCACGAAGCGGAGAGTTTTTCTGCTTCGCACGGAGACTTCTCTACATGCACATGTGATGTTTATTCCATGTGCGCAGAGAGTTTTTATTTTTATTTTTCTTATTAAAATAAGTTGATGTGATGTTTGTACTTGGTTGCTCCATTTTAATACATCACCCGCCATTCCTTTTGAATATATCCACACACATTTTCTCAATCTATTTGCACTCTCCTCTCCAACTCTGTGAGAATTTCATACATCTCATACTAAATTTTAAATATTTGGTTGAAAAATTTTCAAGATTTGGTATGCTTTTCTTTCAATGTATATTTTTTCAATGCAAATATGATGTAATGGTTAGGCATGCATTTGTTCAACTGTAATGTATTATAATGTATGTAACACTTCTTCATTTTTCTTTTACCTTGTTTTTATATAGTTAGACTTTGATGTTTATGCAAATGTTGATTGTTTGGTTGTTTTGTTTAGTAATTCAAATATTTCCCTAAAATTTTACCATTTTACAATCCATTTCATGTACACTTTGCATCTAACTTAAATAATTGGCACGGATTATTAACGACACTCATAACCACAAGTTTAATTATCTGTTTTAAATTACATAATTCAATTTACATTGGTAGAAATCATCAAGGTCAGCCAAACTTCCCTCAAGGTAATAATGTGAAAAGTTTAATTATGCATTTTGAATTCAAGCATATATCTATGTCTTCTTTATCTGAGTATACTTATTATGTACGTTTACTAACTTAGGTTACTAAATTTGATAGTAACAATGTTTAAACATACTAATACAGTGTAAGAAAAACAATATATCTGACAGTTAATAAATTGCCAAAATAATGATATTGGTAAAATAGTATAGCAAATAATAAGACAAATCTTATGAAATGTATGTTAAACGAAAAAATTTTGATTCTTTATTTGTGGAAAGGGACGTTAATGATAGAAGATATTAATATATTTTTTTTTTTTTGAACTGTTACTTCATTTAGTTTTTCACTTAGCTTACATTCTATTGTTAGTTATTTGTTATGATGGGAATAAACTGTTGGAACCCTACATCTGCACAGCTTCTTAAAGGCATATATTCGATGGAGGAAACAAAACTCCAAGTGATGCAGACATTACACAAATATTTTCTCTGTTATCATCAGATACTTATATCTCTGGGAAAAATGTTTGTGATTGGTTTATGAATAGGCGTGCTCAATAAAAAAGAAAACATGTTTCTACACAACTAGAGAATGTTCAACTGAAGAGTCTAATGTACAAAATACAGCTTGATCGACGTGCACGAAACTTCATATTTAAAGGTTTGTCTGTATTAGTATGCTCAATTACCACCTTACACATGATTTTCCCTCTATTTTCCTTTTGCTTGAATTTCTTCATATGAATATTGTCAAAAATGATTGTGTTTGTCAGGTGTTTCTCAAGATGCTGATATACATACAAAGATTCATGGTATATTTTGTTATATTCTATGTCAAATATTCTTTTAGTATATTTCATTAGTCTTGTATTCAATTCATTACCTATAAAACTCACTATCTATATTCATTAAACTTTATTTACTTTTCAGATGAAGTTTCTACAAGCACAAGCACTGGTGAGCGCTTAGCTTAAAACTATGAAATCCTTTGATTTTCACTTAGATTTCCTTTTTTTTTTTTGAAGTTTTATATTCTGCTTATATGCAACAAATTCCCAATTACTTGAATTGTCTGAAAATTAACATTTTTTTAACATGCCTCCCATTGCCATTCATATTTATTTTATCTATTTCTGTTACAATCTTTTTAAAATTTTATTTTTCCTTTTGTTAGGTTATAATATGGACAGCGCTATTGAGAATCCACATGAAAATAATCATGTATGATATGAATGTATATCAAATATTACTGATGAATGTATTAAAAGAATTCATAGAGAAATTCTTGTTCAAGCTTATGTCTTGCCATCTTGTACAATTTGTAGACACTACGATGCAAAAAAATCTATAGAGAAACAAATAGCTTTTGTTGTTGTGATGGGAAACTAAAATTACAATTACACAGTATGCCTCCGGACTTATATGATTTATTTACTTCTAAGTCAGAGGAAGCTATTGCTTTTTAAAAAATTGTTCATAGTTACAACAATCATTTTGCATTCACTTCGTTTAGTGTTAAATATGATAAAGATTTGTGTAAAAATAATAAAAGTATCTATATTTTTAGAGTTCAAGGACAAGTCTACCATTCCATAAACCCACTTGTACCGATTGATGGGAATCCTGCATATTTACAATTATATTTCTATGATACTGACAACGAAGTTCATAATAGACTCAACAGTTCAGACAAGTTTTGTGAATCGACTCTAAGAAAGTTGATAGATGTTTTAAAAAAAAATCACATAGTAACTTCTTTCGATCATTAAGTGAAGTAATTAATATAGAATCGTTTTGTATTTTACTAAGGTCTAATCCATGTCACGATCAAAGAATATATAACATGCCAACATCAAAGCAAGTGACTATCGTCTGGGTTGATGAAGACCTATCTACAAATATTCAACCTCGAGATTTAATTTATGGACATTCAGGTAATGCATATAGAGTTCAATACTATTATGCTTGTTATGATCCACTTCAATATCCATTACTTTTCCCATATGGACAACCTGGATGGCATGAAGGTATTGAGAAGATAAACCTCAACGTTTCACAAGTTAACGTCACTGAAAATTTAGTTGACGTTAATAACATGAATTCGACTGATCAACTTTTGGAATTAGAAGATCATGGTAAATTTTATTACTTATATTTACTTATAATGATTTATTTTTAGGTAAATAATTTATTTATCTTGGTTCATTTTTTATTTTTTGTAGTTTTAAAAGTACGGAAAAAACGTCTAACTATATTGTGTCGGGGATATTGCTATTACACTTTGCAAATTAGGTCTGCAGCCAATTCTATGCTTCTTCATACTGGTAGACTTTTGTAGCAATATGTAGTGGACATGCATGTAAAAATTGAAATGTAAGATTAGATTTTTTTAGCAATAATTAAAGAACTATAAGAGTTGAAGTTTATCAAGGAATTATAGACAATATGCAGAATGGTGAGAACGGAGATTATAAAATTGGAAAATCAATAGTTTTGCATGTTGAATTTATTGGTGGTCCTAGAAATATGACTAAAAGATATATGGATGCAATGTCCTTAGTTCAGAGGTATGGAAAACTCGATATCTTTTTGACAATGACATGTAATCCAAATTGATATGAAATAAAACGTGAATTAAAACATAATGATGAAGTACAAAATAGGCCAGATTTGTTAGTGCGCATATTTCGTGCCAAGCTTGAAGAATTGAAAATAGGTTTAATTAAGAAAGAATTGTTAAGTCCAATAGTTGCATATGTTTATGTGATTGACTTCCAAAAGAGAGGATGACCTCATGCTCATTTCCTACTGATATTTAAACACAATTTTAAGATTAGAACCCACTCACAAGTTGACGGAATTGTCTCGTGTGAAATACCATATCGAAATAAATATCCTCACTTACATGCTACTGTTGTGAAGCATATGATGCATGGTCCTTGTGGACATTTGAATCCTAACAATGTTTATATGGAGAACCATCATATATGTAAAAATAAATACCTAGAAGAATACATTCAACATACTTTGTTAGGTAATGATTCATACCCACCTTATAAGCGTCGTAATGATGGTCTAAGTGTTAAAGCAAGAGGCTGTTTAATAGACAATAGATGGGTTGTGCCATATAACCCTTACATTTTAGCTACATATGATTGTCAAATTAATGTAGAAATATGTTCTTTTGTTAAAGCTATGAAATATTTATACAAATATGTATATAAATGACACAATCAGATTCATTTTACTCTGAATAAAGAAATAAACGACCACTTTATTGATGAGACAACAAATTACCAATCAGCTAGATGGATATATGCACCTGAAGCTATGGAGAGAATATTTAGTTTTGATTTATTTGATATGTCTCCTGCAGTAACACCAGATATTTGAGGGAGATCGTAACACCAGATATTCTCATTCACTAGTACAGGGACGGTGAATCAGATCTCGTATCAGGACCATCACGAATCAGGCAGGGGAAGTTCTTACAACTCCAGCAGA
>CAIGRO010295598.1:0-10976 GCA_903798355.1 Fraxinus baroniana
TACAATAGATCCTATAATTCTAGTAATCTATTTTTTCTCATTACAAAATTTTTATAAAAAAATCTAGTATTTATAGGGAACATGTAGGAAATGTCCAAAACCTCCTAGTAGAGTTTGTTGATGAAGTGTGATGCCAAAAAATCGAGTTCAAAACGAAAAAAGGAGAGAAAATAGCGAAAAACTGAAAATAGCGCAGTAGCGCTTAGGCACTACACCCCGAGCGCATGGGCGCTGGGGCTAGCACTTGAGCACTCAAGGACAGGCGCCGCCCACTATTAATTAAACAACATTGTTGCGCCTGGGCACTGCGTCTTAGGCTATAATCCTCCAATTGATTCCAAAAGGTGTTTTTCTCCATTCCGAACTCTTCTTCAAGTCCAATACCAATATCCAACTCTCAATGGGCTTCCTAAATAGAATTTCAAGTTGACATAGGACTCCAATAGCATTCCAAACATGAATTCTACTTGACGTGCACTTCAATTAGGATTCTTCAACACTTCAAATAAGGAATTTGGGTCACACCCAAATTCTAACACAACTTTTATCAAAATCTTGATTTTTATTTAAACCAAACAAGGACTAGATAAATGAAGCAATCTAGTGGCATTGAGACTATTTTTAGTCCATTGAAAGAGAGTGTGAGAGAGTAATTTGTTTGATATGGTTTGTCCACTCTTGGGACATTTGCTTGGGCAATACAGACAGACAAGGAAATGAATACAAGAAAAATAATCTTAAAAGATGCATTTTTATATTACTTGTTCGACATCATGGACGCTTGGATTCGCATGTTATGACTTGGATCTGTGGATCTTGTTCCTTTGTCTCCAAAGTTTCCTCGGACTGCACTAGTTTTATCTCTTGGTTTTTCATTTCTTTGGTCTTACCCCACAGCAGCAAGTATAATCCAGCCATTACAGTGATTGATCCTATTAAACTGCTCAGAAATTAATGGAACTAATCAATGAAACTGATGAAAATAGAGGAGTCGATAAGCCGTACATGGAGTGTTTACCTTCCAAGATGAAGTTGTTCGTGTAGGATTGGAACGTCAAACATGGCCGCTACAATCTGAACAAGAGGGCTGAATGCTGCAGTAAAGACCGGTCCCCTTTTCCTTACGCACCACGACATTCCCACATAGCATAATCCTGATCCTACCATTCCCTGCATTAGTTACATGTATAACTTCACATTAAAAAATTTTGAAATTCGGGTCATGAGTCGTCCATGTGAGGTGACCGGATTCACAAGACAATAAAATGGATTGGAGGGAGTGGTTTGAATTCAAACATAAAAATCCTTATAACCTCCATTAACTCTAACCTCTAATTATTATTCAAGAAAAAGAGAGGAAAAAGATGGCAAGAAAGAATAGTCAAATTCATATGTGAAAATGCACTAAAATTGGAAAGTCCATGAAATCACTATTTTGGCATGAAACTCACAAAATAAGGCATTTATATTGTGGATAATAGTTCTCTTCCATTGTGATCGTGATTCAGACCATTGAAGTAAGAAAATGAAGATTTGGATTTTTGGAAAGTAAGGTGATTAAAAGATCTTGGAATTCATCATTTTAAGTGAAGATTCTTGACCTGTAATTTATGATTATGAATGCTGCGCATTCTTATAAAGAATAATCTTGTTAACTTTAACTAGAAATTATGTTAACTTACAGCATAAATGACAGTGAAGATATCTGTTTTTCTGTTCAAAATCCAGATGGAGTGGTTCTTGTTAATGGACAAACTCAAGATGGCAGACTGTATAGCACTAAAGAAGGTCATGATAGCAGTACTGGAGTATTGGCATGGGTATCTATTCCCAATATTTGACTGTAGAAGGAACCACGAGGACCACAAAAATGTTCCTGCAAACATGGCCACAGAGCCAATTATCCATCTTCCTCTTCTCTTAGATGAGCTCAGCTCGATAGATTGAGTAGTAACACGTTGGAAGCCCGAAAAATGAACTAAAGGCATTCCTCTGTAGACGGTCAATAAGATGGCACCTCCGAGGCACACTAGTGTACCGATTACTTTTGCTCTTCCGCTACTGTACTTTGTGTTAATGGTCTCCAAACTATGTAACAACCCGAGATCAATGAATTTATGTACAAAGAAAAACAGAAAATTTCTGGTGCAAAACTGTTTACGTACCCAAAAGGTAAAGCCATTAAAAATGTGACTACTGGAACCATATTGATAAAGGCACACGAGAAAGTTGCAGATGTGTATTCTATACCAACAAGGAACAAGTACTGAGTTAGAGATGCCCTACAAGATCAGGCAAAAGGTATCAGAGATATATTTTAAAAAGGAATATTGGAATTGGAAAGTATAAATCCATTTAATGCAACTAACCCGACAATGGCACTCAAGAAAAGGCGACATAAGATGCTTAATGTCAGTTTAGGTCTGCTCTTCCTACAAGGAAACTTCATTCAGATTATGTAATACATGAATAACCTCTGGTTCACTCGTTTTTACACCATAAATTCCGAAATATAAGTAAAGCAGAGAGGCACTACCTTTCCAAAAAGAATGCCAACGGAGACAAAAAGACAGCAGAAATTGACTGCCGGTATGTGATGAAGACCAAATGATCCATCCCATCAGTGACAATTTTCTTGAGAAGTATATTACTGACAGCAAAGGCCAAATCAATAGATATCATTGTGATAACCGGGTACCAGTCTATGCATTTCTTCATCTTAACCGATTGCACACTCTGTATTCAACTTGTTGAATAGAGCCGTGAGAAGTTTACTCTATATAGAGTTGGTTTTTCCATATAAGAGTGGGCACAAAGCGATAGCCAATTCTTCCTCTTAACTTTCATTGGTTTAAGCTACCAGATATGACAGCAGTTTAATACATATTCTCTTGTTGAGTCTTTACTGGTACTTTCCCAAGAAGTTTAGAATATAATTGTGTGAGAATCAACTGCAGGTTCGAATAGAAAAGTGTAAGAGCATGTAATAGCACTGGTCAGTCTTCATTTCGACCACTGAATTATGATTCCCATTCCCCTAACTAGCCGAAATTAAAAATTTAAAACACGTGACATATTTTTTGTACTTGATAACGTTAAGTATATGTATCTATGATCAGCATCTTGTGAGTGGGATGGAGGCTAGATGTTTGATTTCTCTCTCTCTCTGTGCAGCATCTAATGCTCCTTTGGATTAACTGATTAGTCAGGCAGCATCTTAAGCATTGAAAACAAAGAATAACATTTCAAGTCTCTTCAAAATTGGACCCTCAAACATGGGTCCAAGCTTGAAATTCTCTGCAGACGCAGACGAAACAAGTGCTTTATCTTGAAGCGCTCCATTGCTAGCATTCACTGAAGATATTCAGTTCCAACTTCCGATTATCAGCAAGGAGAATAATTGATTAGTTAATTAAATTAGTGCTGTCATTTTATATCAGCTTTTAGCTAAAGATCTCTAGAAATTTTAAGTTGTCAACTTGCACAGGCCATAGCACCAAAATTCCAATCAGGATTAAGAGCAACTTGGTAATATCTTTGACCTTTCATTATCAAGAACTTTTTTCATGATCTTTCTACTAACTAGTCGCCTTTATGATCTAATAAAATTCCACTCAACTTATTGGGCATAATCACATTATTAACTTGTCAATCAGTACACTGAAGAGAACATAGAACAAAGAGAGAGGGAGGAGAAGGAATAAATAACGTCAATTAGTTCTTAATATGAAAGGGAGAATTTAAAATTTCTGGAAGATTACAAAATTAAATTTACAAGGATTTTTGGTATCTGAATTCACTACAAGATTTATGAAATTTATCATAAAAGTCATTTGTTTCGTCGAAAGGGTAAATTCACGAGAGTTTTCAATACTAAAATATTTGTTGTTAAAAGTAAAATTTCTTTCAGTGATTATGGACACAATAAATTCATGGGTGCTACATTCTGACCTACTGTGTCATTGTAAAAAATTCATGCCCTCTTTTCTTCCATATCGTTATTTCCTCCAACACTAAAATTTCTGGTGTCATTTTTATGACACATTAATTGGGACTTCCATGCTGAACATTGTTGAGAACCAAGCCAAATCATAAAGACAAAATAAGAGTAATACGAAAAATAATAGATCACACAAGAACACAAAATTTATGTGGAAGAAGATAATTTCAATATACCAAGAAACTAAAACTGTTTTACAAGATTTAAGAGCACGTTCTCTTTACTATTTTCAAACCATTTTTTGTTTTCGATTTTCCAAAGCGGAGAAAACGCGTTCTCTTTTCTATTTTCAAAAATGCGATTTGAAAACAAGTTGGAAATTTACAAAGAAAATTGGGTGTTTTCAGTTATAATCAATCCAAAATTTTCAAAACGCATTTTGGGTGTTTTCAATCACCGCCAACTACCACTGCACCACCGCGATCACCACTGCACCACCCGCTTGAAAAATCGTCGCTGCTGTCGCTACAGCTACAACAACACAACTACAACAACCGCCAACAAAATTAGATTGAAAGCCACTTCCGACCACCTAGACCGCTAGATTTCACCTAAAAACCCTAGAATAGCTAACAAAGAGGATGGTGAATTGGTTTTTAAAATTTTTCGTTAACTACACAAGATTTTAATCTAATAATCACATAAATGATAGTGAAACAAATCAAACACAAATAGGCACGTAGATAATTGAAATAAGTTTGCACAAAGTAAAAACGTTAAGTAAAAGAATTAGATAGTGCAAACGATATAATATGGAGGTTTGATCCAACGCAATGATCTACATCCCTCGTTACCAAGCTCTCCGTCACGAGCAAGACATTTTTACTATGTTGATTGACTTGTGGTGCAATCCAACCCTTTACAATGCTTTCGGTGACTTACGATCAAAGAGCATCGATCGTTTTACAATGTTGAGCTTTCCAGGACCTCAATACGACCTACAATTCAAAATTGAATATGCAAGTGAAAAGCTTCTCTTCTCGATAAATGATAGAATCAAGATTGATAACAAGAAGAGAAGAGGCAAACACTTCAATAGGTGGCAATGAGTTTAGCTCAAAGTGTTGATATGAAGAACTTTTCGATAAACAAAGGATTTTCACAAATTGTAATCACTCAAAAGTTTTTTAACAATTTAATATTTTTTGATCTTCTTAAAGATGGAGAATAAGGTAGTTGGGATCAATAAAGACCTCACTTTAATGCTCAAGAATTGTGTTATCAAATGAAGGAATATTGAGGTATTTATAGCTTTCAAACGGTCAAAAAATCTGTCTTACCGGGACACTTTACCGGACGTCCAGTAAATATCGGATGGTCAAATATTTGTTACTTTTTGTCAGAAAATGGAATGTTCGAAAAATTACCGTTGGAGCCAAAATTTGCCGTACCGGACGTCCGGTACGACCTTTTGGCCGGAAACGTACTCATTTTAAAAATTGTCAAATGTAAGTGTTAGATGGACGTTTTTAAGATGTTTTTCAAAGTGTTTGTTGTATTTAAAAATATATATTGCGAATTTTTGCATTTGAAAAACATATTTTACAAGTAAAACATTTTGTCGTGAATTTTGGATTGTAAAATCAAAACTTAGAGTTTGTCACGATGCATTGCCAAGTATTAAAATATTTCACCTTTACATGTAGTAGTAAAAAGGTCTAAGTACTTAGTTTGAATTTTACTTATTTGAAAAACATATTTTTCAAGTAAAAACATTTTTTCGTGAATTTGTAAAAGCAAAACTTTGAGCTTGTCACGATGCATTGCTAAGTATTAAAATGTTTTACCTTTACATGTAGTAAAAATGTCTAAGTACTTAGTTTGAATGATTTGACGTGTATTACTTGATTGGTACTTCGACTTGTGTCTTGATTTGCATTGAGATATCCTTTTTGCGGGTTTGCCATATCATTTTTTAATTTAAGTGATTGCAACAATTTTACTTGGCCTCGAACTTCGTGTCATTAATTTTGCAATGATCACTATAGACATTTGAAATCAATTTGTTAGTAGTAAACAAAATTTGTTTGTGATAATCAAAACGAGAAGTCAACCATAGGTCAACATTGTCCCTATTAACTTTTCGAACCACCCACAGATCCTTTGATATGAGATATAGGCAACCCCGAAGACTATCTCAACATCTATAAAATATAGATGGATCTAAGTGGAGCCTCCCTTTAGTTGAAGTGTAGAGCATTCCACTTGACCCTCGTTAGAGGGGCGAAGAGGTGGTATAAAAATCTTTGCCTAGAGGGCATCCAAAGTTGGCAAGAATTGTAGAGGCAGTTCCTCTATGCCTTTGTGTCTTCTAGGTCAAGTAAAGAGAGACCGAGTTGTAAACAACGATTCAATTGCTGATCAAATATAAATGGTAAACTAATGAAGAATAATAGCATCACGAATAAAATAATACATTGTGCATGAACTATTATAAAAAATAAAAAGATATATGAAAATTGCTGGTTAGTTTGTATTTAGAAAAGTTATAAAAACTTGAAGAAAATTAAACTTCCGTTAATGACACAATAATACATTCTACGCACTAACGATTAGTTGCTAATGGAGATGTATTTGTGATCATTAACACTATTGTTGTCATTAATTCAATTTGAATAGTCAATAAATATTGATTGCATCATAATTATCGACGATCACAACAATGATCTTTGCTCCATTATAATTTTTTTAATTATAATTTTTTATAATGTTCCGTCAAAAGTTATGTCCAAAGCTCCAAATTTCTTAAAAACCTCCATATTGATCCCATGATATACTAACTATTTGGGACAAAGTTGCAAATTCTTCCAAGAGTAGCTTTTATGATTGCTGCAATCAATTGTAGAAGTTGCTAATGGAAAATTTTATTTTTTGCTTTTATGATCTTGAACTATTAGCTAGCCATAGCTTACTGACCTTTTGCACTCTATTTATCTATCCTTTACTATGGCTCATTGATGCACTACAATAGTTTCTACTTAACGTATGCTATGTTGTAATAATGTTCTCATATTCTCGACTTCCCTAAGAGCTGGGCACTACAGTCTCCGATATTGAGGTGAGGAGAACCTTGAAAGGGGCTACAATAATCACCCATGTTGGAATAGAAGGGGGTGGAGGCCTGGCCACTGTGGCCGACGAAGAGGAAGTCCCCGTTGGGCTGGATTTTTTCCTCTTAATGAGGGAGGCGCCTTCTTCCACTTTGTCTTCTTCAAAAGGCTGTTAGCTCTTACTCAAAGAGTTCAGCCCGCTTCTTGTAATCGGCTGAAGTGGTTTTTAATTCCCTTGCTGCCACCACATTTTGGCGGATTGTGGCAAAATGGGGCCTTAATGGCTTCTTCTTTAATAAATTATCTGCAAAAGAAGGAAATTTTTTCAAGTATATTGAGAAAGGTTCGAGATTGATTACATCCAAATTGAACCAAAAGGTAAAGCTCACTTTGGGTTGCCTTAGTCTGTGTAGAGTAAAGCTGACATTCTTGTTGATCAGCTCACCATATCTCCGATCCTTGAAGGGTTTTTGGTAGATGTAACTGATGATGTCCCACTGCTCTTCGGAGATCTCATACCTCGGTAGAGAGCCTACAAAGAATGAAAATATTAATCAATAAGAAATCATTCCAAGTAAGATCAGCTAGGTAAAATAACTTATTGGATGTGGATTAAAAAGTGGAGACGGTAAGATGAGCCATGGGATCATTCTCCATGATATTCCATCTCCTATCAGCCCAGAACCAGGACTTCCACTACTAATTCAATGAAGATGGCATATCCACCACGAATGGGGAGTGAGATCCACAAGGAGTCAGGTAATACCACCTCTTTACTCTTCTTGCCCCCGACTACACTCTTGGGGGAAGTAAATGGAGTGAAAAACACTAAAAGACATATCTACGCCTAAACTTGCCTAACGCCAAAGTATCCATGCACAACCATCTGGGACTAAAAGTTGGGGTGGGGTTGGGTCGGAACCAACCCGCAGGAGCTGAGAACTAGCCTAAAAAAGGGTAAAAAGAGAGTCTAAGGCCCCCCTTAGCAAGTTGTCACTTATGGCCACACAGCCCGGCCTCGGATAACACACCCTCTCGTCAGGGTCGGGTACGATCAAGTCTATGTTGTCTGGTATCCTAAAGACCCATTTACACTTGTCTAAAATTTTCGAGGTAATTTTTTAGGGACAACTAGAAGCCCCCTTATTGGATAGAAGTGTCCATATGTGGGCATGTATTCTCCAGATGTTTTCTCCATACCTTGTTTTTCCTATTTCGTCCGAGGAGATGACTATTGGATCTCTCATATTGGAACTCTCAACACTTCGCCTCTCTCCACTTGTAGAAGTGTTTCCAGACCTCTCAGAAGCCATTTGGTCAAATTTTGAAGTAAAATGAAGCAAATAAAGAATGAAAAGTTTACCTAAAAATTATGATTCAAAAGAAAGGAAGTTGTCGGAGTTTTCAAAGAGGTCGCTGGAGTTTCAGTCTTGGTCACCAGAGAAATGGAGGCATAGCAAAAACGAAAGTAGGGATTTCAGAGAGATTTCGCAAAGTAAAGTTTTAAAGTGAAGAGTTTGGGCCTTATATAGGTGTCCCAAGTTCACCCAAGTTGTTAGATCATTGTTGATCACATCTTGGCCGTCCAAGCCTATGGTTTATCGTAACCATTGAAACCTAAAGTCATGTAAGCCTATGTTCCTGATGAAGCGGTGTACTTCACACGTTAGCTCAAACGCGTCGCCTAGAGCTCTCCTAACTGTCGCCATGATTACAATTTATTACCTAGGAGGCGTGTATTGAAAGCAAGTGATGCCTACAAAAACTGCCTTGGGAAGATGCGAAAATTATCAAATTATTAGCACACAACCCAATGCTGTCTCATCAGTATGCGCTTTCTCCTTCAGTCAGGATGCCATAACTCTTTAAAGAATTGCCAACACTCATCACTCCATTCTCCAGCAGGACTTCGCTTCTGCAACAACTCTTCACAAAGTTGCCAACTTTTAACGCTTCATCCTTCAGCCATGACTTCGCTCCTCCCATAACTCTTCAAAGAATTACCAGCTCTCATTACTCCATCCTCATGTAGGACTTCGTTTGTGCAACAATTTTCACAGAGTTTGCCAACACCCAAAGCTCTATCCTCCAGCAGGACTTTGCTTCTGCAACAACTCTTCACATAGTTGCCAATACCCAATGCTTCGTCCTTCAGCCAGGACTTTACTTCTGTAACAACTCTTCACAGAGTTGCCAACACCCAACACTTTATCCTTCAGCCAGGACTTCATTCCTGCCACAACTCTTCAAAGAATTGCCAGCATTCATCACTTTGTCCTTTAGCCAAGATGTCGTTTCTGCACACCTATTCGTCTCTTTTACAACGCGCTCACTCTAAAACATGGTATGACTACATCAATAAAGTCATTACATTATATAAATATCCATACACGGACTTGAGGGACTTTTGTTATGGGCTTTCAGAGACCCTTCACCTCGTCCGTCCACCTCATCTGCCAAGTGTTGGATGAACTGATTCCACCCTGTCACGTGGTGGATGAACTGAATTTGCACTGGATGAACTAAATTTGTATTGAACGAACTGAGTTTGATTCCCTGAACCGAAACACTACGGCTCCCTCGTAGAATAGCCGGACTCATCCGCCATACACGACAGATGCAAAGGCCCGCACTCCGCTACATCCCACATTCACCACCTCTAGCCTATCAAGGTCTTTTATGATAAGATCTCCCCAAAGTCAATTCCTTAGACTGATTGATAGGATGTATAGCAGGTTACAAATGATCGACTCAGTTGTTATGTCAGAAATCATTTAATGCCCGCCAACTTATGAATTGACAGATTGACGCCTATGAAATGGTGACCCATCCAGGATCTGAAGTTACGTATCCTCCCATCCAACGATTTTCCTCTTCCTTTCTTGGGCTGTTTCCATTCTAATCTAGGTACACTAGTCTTTTAACTCTAAAGAACCTTTCACTATATTGACACACATTCTCAACCACGTCCCGGTGAATACTTTACCGCCAGGCCTCACTTTTCGATCGATCGAAATACTAACTTGACCGCTAGAGTGCTTGCGGTCGCTTCCACCTCCATCGGGAAAAGCCATGAGTGACTAACGGTGTGTTACTTTGCGTATGGAGAAGCTAACGTGGAGTATTATCGTGTTAACCACGTGTCGCGACCATTTTTCAGGGTCAACATCATTCCTTAGAGATCCAAGAAAATATTCATTCTTTGTGATTTGTCCTTTTCATTCTTGAGATTATTCAACCACACTTTGAGAAAACGTCAAATTGAAGAATCCAAAACACTCACTTCCTAAATTCATTTTTAGGAAGGTAATTTTTCAATAACTTTCAGAGTTGCTGAAAATTGAGGGAGGTTGGACAGCAAGCACATGAAGAGTACAAGAATAAGGCCTTCTTGGTGGTCTACATGAGATAGACAATTTCAAAAAATCGGGAGCATGTATGAGTGAAGCACATTGCAACGGATCTTGGAGATTGCAAGAATTGAATCAGCGAGTTTAGTAAATCTAGGTTGGATCATACTATAAGTTCACATTGTCTATAGTGAAAACTACGACTTGATCCCAGAGTTTTTACCTAGTTAAGGATTTTTTCTATCATCATATTTTGTGTTATTTACTGCTTTCTATATAAATGTTGCATTCAAATCATAGAAAAATTGAATTGATTGACTAGACATCTAGAAATAGTTAAAAATGATTTGTTGCTTACTAATTGTTAATTTTAATTCCGCATTAGGGTTGAATTAGTAACTCTCAGTTGAAATGTAGATTTAAGAAAAAAATCCGGAGGAAAGAGACGAACGAGGGCATTACTTGCGTCCATATTGCACTGCTAAAGTGTCTTGTACATCAAAATCTCGAAGTAGCATATCACCAAACTTTTGTAGAATTTCATTAGACATTAGTCCATTCTCTCTCTCTCTCTCT
>CAIGRO010295599.1:0-23618 GCA_903798355.1 Fraxinus baroniana
TTATATTTCATTTTATTTATGCAATCAGGCTGCTTGAATCAAATGAATGCTTGATATGGATCGCGACTTTTTAATATTAATATATACTTTTTGGTATTTATATGCATTGAATTAATGTTATTCGACAGCTAGTTATTTATATATTTTTGAATTGGGCTACGTTAATTTGTAAAGTTACAAATGAAATGTCATTAGTTATATTTATATAGTGTTGCTGTAAATGTTAAAAAATTTAATTATGGCATGGAACTGAAAGAAACCGAATCGACCCGAATCGAACCGAACGATTCCATAATTATATTTGGATTCGACGGGTCCATTTATTAAATACTCGAAAATTTTGAAACCAAGTAAAACCGAACCGAACTGACCCAATGACAACCCTAGTTACATAGTGTCACATGGTACTTTATATTTGTCATTTTAAAGCACGATCAACTTTTTTATTCAATATTTTTCCTCCACGTCATATTATGTAATTCTTTATATACAATTTTGATGTACAAGCAGCAAAATACATTATGGTACATTAACTTTTTTTTGACTTCTAGCCAAGATTTTTAGCATGTTTCAACTTTCTCTAGGTCCTACCTAACCAGTTGATTAAGGCACACAATATTTCCTCCTAGCATTCAAAGTCGACTTTCACAATATTAAAAGGGATATTTATTACCAACCACATACACAAGAAATTTACAAACTAGATGTTGATAAGAACAAAAGGTTATGCCGGGGAGGAAGAAAGAAGAATCTTAAAAAAAAATGACGAGATTAAGGTGTTATTTATACTTCCTAAAATACTCTCTCTTATACACATGCAGCAACATTACTATAAGCAAGAATTATAGATCTTAGCCCTCCGGCCATAGTTCATTGGTGCAAATGACATGAGTAAGGTAGTCTCAACTGAGCTGGTAGTCACAGTGTGAGGTTTCGATTCCTGACTCTAACAAGGTTTGAAATTGAACTCTTTGTAGGCACCAGTATGACAGCTCTTGCACCCTGACCTACTGAGGCACATCTCGCGATTTACTTCCTCCACGATGCTCTAGAGGCGAAACGATGGGGGCTCAAGGTTGAGGTTCAACCTTTTAAGAAATATAGATCTCAGATCTCTTTCACCAAAAACCATCTAATTGAAAAGTCTATTAACAGATAACACCTCAACTTGAATTAAATAAAGTCAATACGATAAATCCGGAGTTTTCTTTTAAGGCCATTTCCCCACTCTACCATATTCATAATGGCACCCGATTTCCACACTTACAAGCTATTCTTTTTAGCAAAGACATCCATTTATGTTTAAGTTTATAAGATCACTGTGTTTCTTGTACAGAAATTGAGGTCCCGGTATAAACTTTAAGAACACTTTTCACTCAAAACCCGTAGAAAAAATCAAACCAACAATGTAGCAAGGTAATTAACCATACTTATTTTCTTGTTTCACTTGACTTGATCCTTTTGGATTCTCAATATTCTCACTTTCAACAAATGCTACTTACCAACATTTGTGCTACTACACATCTAAGCAATCTCGAATCAAGATCAAGAACACCATATGATTAAGGAAAATCGACACAAAAATGGGATAAATGAAAACAAATAACTTCGAAAACAATGATCAGTTCGCATAAGCCTGGACGGTTCGCTAAAGTAAAAAACAAAAAAGGGTAATGTGTCTATTTTAAACAAGGAAGGGAAACAGGGGAAATGTAGGTAAAAATTCGAAAAGAGATGCAAGGCAATCGAGATTTTTACACTACTTAGGCCAAATAGGGATCTCATAAACCAAGAACAACAAAACTAAACCACATTTCAAGATTCATCAGACAACAAATTCAAATCCCAGATCCACTCCTACCTCTCAGTTTATTTCAATTATTTGCTTCCCGACTCAATATTTTCCAATTGCACCTATGCATCTCCCTTCTTCTCCATACCATCTCCTTCTGTCTCTTCCAACAATTTTCCAGCTTCCTCATCTGCTGCTTGAGCCTTCCTATGCGCCTCCTTCCCCTTCAAAGCCTGCAATTTCGAGTGATTATAATAGGCGACGCCTAAAAATGCCAATCCATACCCAAACAAGTTCACAGGCGTCACGGTATCCTTAATCACGGACCATGAAAACGCAATCAGCAGCCAATCCTTCACCACTCCAGCCACATTCATGGTCAAAGCCGAAGTCTTTCCAACCAACAAGAATACAGCCAAGTTCAACGCAAAAGCACACAGTGAATTAGTCCCAAAAATAACGAAATCAAAATGAAAGCCCGAATTCTGCTTTAGCACTGGGTACTCCACTATAATCCAGGGAATGGAAAGAAAGGCCAAGCAACTGGGGGCAACATAGTAAAGTGAAGTAATTGGGTTCAAATTTATCCCCTTTGAAGTCAATAAGATCTGAATCATAACCAACCTTGTAGCCTCGAAAAGAACCGCACCCAGTTGAAGAAAAACGCCCCAAGAATCATACTTGGCTTCACCATAAGCAGCAACTGCGACACCAAGAGAAATGGCAAGCATGTTGCTCATGGTGTTACTCTTGAAAGCATCCTTTTTGAAAAGGATCCCAATTGTATACACAGCAACAGGCATAAGGGCCTTAAGCATCTGGATAAATGAGACAGATAGATAAATATAAGCAGAGTTTGACAGCCAGAGGGAGAGCGAATAGAGGGCACCAATGGGGACAACTGAGGTGAGGTAGACATGGCGAGAAAGGGAAACAGGCTCCACGAGCTTAAGCACCCGGACGGCTATAAAGGCCAAGGAAGAGCAAAAAGCCATGTGAATCATGGTTAGTGATATGGGAAATGGCCAGTCGTAGAGTTTACGGTCAAGAATGTACTTGTTGTAGACTATAACAGTAAAGGAGAGGAAGATCCACAAGGCGACATAGGTATACGAGAGAACGATCTTTTTCAGTACCCCATCTCCGAAAGTTGAATCTTTCCCCATTGTCGGTGCTGAATGCAAATCTTGGAGAGTTTTCAACAAGAGAAAAGCCTGCTTGGGGAGCTTATTTATGAGAAGACCATCTTTTCCTTTCCTTTAGGACATAACATCTTTTCACTAATAAATAAAAGTAATTTCACAGTATCGTACTACCAAGTCAATTTTTCTTAAAAAAAATCTATTATGTTCAATTTTAAGCACCAATTTCAATTTGAGTCAATTTTTTTTGCCTACATTTTGAAATAATATTTTGATAAAAAATACGTTGCTAAAATATATTGAAAAGTTTTGAATTTATATGTAATATTATTTTGTTGAAAAATTTATGATTGAAAATAAAAAATAAAAAAATATATTTAAAAATAATAGGAACCAAACAACGATTCATTCATTTTGTTGGATTTGACTCAACAAATGCAAAACAAATATTAATAGATAAATACGGCCAATGTTATCAACCTTTGAGGTAACGTCGCTGATCACTAAGGTCCTTTGCATTTTCATCTTCAGCCTTTTCTTTTGACAACCGCATTCCCAACGTTACAAAAATAGGCAGCATTCATCTTGACAAACTCCATACTAGATTTTTGGCATCTTCCTTTACGATAGTCTAGTAGTGCCCCTGCTTTCAGGATTTTGAAAGTCAATATGTTTGCCCCATAATGGCTTTCGTATATCCCACCATGTGTATCAATTAGCACATCTCTAGTTTCATATCGTCGAAGGTATCTCCGATAAGGTACGTTGAAACCTCGCTTATAAAGCCACCTATCGATCACCGAATTTATAATATTGGTCTGGTCCTCGCTTTTTAGTTTCCAGCGAGTTGTTAGACAGTCTTTTCTCCGATCAAGTATTCAAAAGTTGGATCCATCCAACAATATTCAACTAGAACTAAGCTAATCGTAACTGTATTGGCAAATTGAAGTTATCGTAAAACTTGAGCATGGGCCGTCTTTGAAAAAAAAAAATTGTTTTCTATACATCCCAAAATATCGGGGAAAAAGACCTCAAAAGATTGAGGGTTTAACAACAATTTTTTTTAATAGAAAAAACTATTTGACTAGCACACATTGTAGGGGACTCAAAGATTGGATGCATTGGAGATTAGGTAATGGGTTTTATTATTTTTGTTGAGGATAAGGTCAATATATAATGTAAATACTAAATCTTAATTAAATTATTTCTTTCTTGAACTAAAGTCAGATAAATTATTTTTCAATCTGTATGATTTGGAGAGACGTGATGATCAATCATTCGATTTGATGCACACCCCTTTGAATTGACCAAATTGAAAAAGTACAGAGAATTTACAAAAATGTCCAATTTTATGTTTGTCAATTAAAAAGTGTCTAGTCAAATTTGGTACCAAATTGTTTAATATATCTTTAATAAAAACGAAGCAAATATTTTTTTTTTTCAATTTGTCACAAATTTCGAGAAGAACGAGTAGTTTCATGAGAAGTTATATTAATGCTAGCTAATATCGAATGTATTCATTTGCTTTCACTATCTATTAGGTATTGACCGATGAATTTGAAAAAAATGGACATTGAACAAATTTTGAACATTTTTGTAAATGACTATATAAACGTGAACATTGTTTTTGCAATTTCCTCAAAATTATATTATCACAAATCTGAGTCTGCATGTAAAAACTGGCATTTCAACAAATCTTTATTTTTTTCAAATGGTTAGGTAAGTCCCTAATTGGTGGCAGCTGGAAATCTTATATAAAATTATTTTGGACCATTTCGCTATATTATAGATTTTATCATCAAGTTTTTATAGTTGTTTAGTGAGTGGAGTACAAATATCATTCAGTTATTGAATAGATTGAATCGGGTCAACAACTATCCACTTTCGAATATATCGTAATCGATAAATATTGTAAATACGGTAAATCGACCATCACCGACATGATTGTCCACCCCTCATGGAGGTCAATCAGTCGAAGGTCATTTTGCTTTACCTTTTCCATGTAAATGTGGGTCAACGATCCCTTTATCTTTTTCATGTGTAATATCACAATGGCAGAAAATATTGAGCCAAATTATTGTAGAATGAGAATGAAAAATATAATCGTTATTGGGGCCACATAAGAGATAAAAAATTTGAATTTAAAAGTTGATATAATGGATAACGATCATATTTTTCATTTTAATAAGATAATAATGTAGATCAAAAGAAGCTTGAGTTTGAGAATATGAGAAATGCAAGTGAAGTTTTGGTTTAAAATGCCTCATGATCAACAGCGCGTTTGTAGTCCAACGGTTAGGATAATTGCCTTCCAAGCAATAGACCCGGGTTCGACTCCCGGCAAACGCATTGGTTTTATCTCTAAGTCTAACCTGTTGGAATCTAAAATTTGATTAAAAATCCCATTTTTGTATTTCAATTACAACAGAGAAATTGCTTTAGGTTAAAAAGAAAAAAAAAACCAATAGAGAGAGAAATTATTGCTTTGATCTTAGGCGTAGTTATTGATTCATTATTTTGCCCTTTCTTCTTTCTTTGAGCAAACAACATATCATTGAAATAATCATATCTCAAGTTGGAAGAAACAACGATATTTCAATTTCCTAACATGAGCGTTTAACTTTCTCGTATTATATAAAATTGTCATCTCGTCTAGAGAATACCTCATTGAACTTTCTACACCATGGGTTGAAGTACATGTAGTTGAAGGCGAAGAAGATAAAAACGATAAACACACTGTAGACGGCCTGAATTCTGGCAATTTAATGATCGGCTCATTCTAGGCCTAAGCGTTTGATCTGGATGCAAACAAGCCAATCCCATAATCAATGTCCTCTCCACTTGTTCCTCCTCAAAATCTCCTTAAAACGTTTTATCCACGCATGATAATATGGATCCCTTTTCATATGCACTCTATACGTAATCTACCATACTGTTGTCTTCCATGATACCCTTTGATCTTCTTCCACATACAACTTCGAGCACTACGATTCCAAAGCTATAGACATCTGATTCCGGAGTGGCCTTCCTGTATAACTAACTTCTGGTGCTAAATATCCTATTGTTCCGGCTACTATTGTTGTAACAAAGGCATTGTTGTGGAGTAATCTGGCAAGGCCAAAATCCCCGAGATGAGCATTGTATTCTGAATCCAACATCACGTTATTTGGCTTCACATCACGAAGTACAACAGGATTCCCACATTCTTCGTGCAAGTAAAGCAGCACTGATGCCAGACCTGATAGTATTTTGTACCTGATTTTCCAGTCAAGAAACTCCTTCCCCATGTACCGATCAAGGCTACTGTTAGGCATGTATTCATAGACAAGTAGCAGTTGCTCGCGATCATGACACCAACCCTGTAGTTGCACCAAGTTCTTGTGTAGGCGTCCTATTGTGCTTATTTCCACCAAGTACTCCCTTTCACCTAATTTTCAAAAATTACCTAGTAATATGCTATTCAAACACTTGCGAATAAACATAAAACAGATCATTCTAACATAATTAGACAAGTATACCTTGGGTCGAAGTTGCATTGATTTTTTTTACAGCAATAGGTGAAGGATCATCAGAATTCGTGACGATTCCTTTGTAAACACTTCCAAAGCCTCCAGTCCCAAGTAGATTTTCTTTGCTGAAATTTCGTGTTGTCTTTGAGAGCTCTTTGTAAGTGAACTTTTTTTGGAGCATTTGTTGCAAGTTTCGTCTGCATTTCAATGTCTTCCTTCTTTCCAAGCCTTGCTTTTCTTCTCCTACGTGCTCTAAGCACAAATGGCATAACAGCTAATAAAAGAACCACACTCGTTGGAATAACAAACTCGAACGCCCTTTTACATTTATTTAGGGCAATCCCTTCATCCAGACTTTCGTTCGCCAATTCATATAATGTGAAATTCCAATCAAGAACGGGGTGGATTTCTGAGAAGTGGCCAGTTGATGCTGTAAATCCGACATAAACTTCCCGCGGAACTGTATCTTTCAAGATTATTTTGTGGTTCAGAAAATTTAGTAGAGTGTTCCCAGCATATGCAACATCAATATTGAGCATTTTCTTCCATCCATCATACTCTACTTTAACTGTAATATTTCTTCCACTCCTGAGATTAATCCCGACATCACTCAAGACTTTTTACTGCAACTGGATTTTCTATGCTTTGTGTCAATTGCAATATGGTTTCCGTCTATTTCCCGTGCATTCTCATATGTGTCCAGCTCCACTGCAAGTTGATGAAGAACACCCCCTGCATTTGCGGATTAGGAAGCTGATATCTTAAATTAGAATCTGTTGGTGGAAAGGATTTCTCTAAAAGAAAAACAATTGAGATCAAACTTGACAAACAACGAGTAACAAAAGTTGGGGACTTGAATTCCTTTGAAAATAGCACTCTGAGAACCACATACTAATGGAAGTAACAAACAATGATACTGCTTTTCAAAACAAACAGGAGTACATAAGTTGCTGGGTAGCAGGGGAGAAAACCTTAAAGTATTTAGGTAATACCTTCTGTTGATGGATCCAGGATTCCTATGAATTGAGCCATAGCTTTCTGGTGGGGACGGCTTATTGTCCTGCGCAACGATGAATGCAATTCCATCGCCAGACACCATTGAATCTGTCAAAATCCTTATAGTGAAGGTGGTAGAAAAAGATGCAGGCCATGCAATCAGAGGATACCGGTACAAGACTCTTCCCACCTCACTTGTACCATTCTGCACCTGTGACTCGTCTGGCGTGATGTTTAGAATTCCATTAGCTACATTTACTGATCCCCAGCAAATGAAATTGCTTCCATTTTTGCAACTTTTAGAGTCGAAAAACGAGAATGAGAAATTATGTGATTCGGCTAAACCAAAACAAGTTTGAACGAAGAATAAAATTATGATAATGAGGGTTAACATTTTGTAGATAATACATGAAATGCCTGATCTTGTATGCCATAAATAAAGGTAGGAAAGAATCATTTCGACTAATTGAAAATTTCAATGCCATTACCAGATCAGAAACGAGTGGTGAAAGACAATTTTTTGTTTTCAAGAGATTAAACCAAACTGAAAACCAAAATTCTCTCGTTTGTTTGTTTAGCTTCCTTCTCTTACAGTGTCGATGATTAGATAATTAGATGCAAACTTTTGTCCTTTTTTCAGTGGCTTTGCATAGGAAGACTGAACATTAATTTGTCAGAACTTCATTTAAGCATTTTGATTTGTTCACAGGATGATTCCACAGTAACAAATGCTTTTGCCTCTCGATGTTTTATCTACACAAATAGGCAACATGCACTGAACCAGATGGATCAAAGTGAAACAAAAATGAGAAAATGATTCTTATTATATCAGTTTGCAACGAGGAATGACCATCCAAGATTTGTTAGAAGGTGTTTGGTGTTTATTAAAATCAGATTTTTAATGGATTGTAATAGAAATTTTTGAAGTGAAACAAAAATGAGAAAATGATTCTTATTATATCAGTTTGCAACAAGGAATGACCATCCAAGCTTTGTTAGAGGGTGTTTGGTGTGGATTAAAATCAGATTTTTAATTGATTGTAATAGAAATTTTTGAAATATATGGTTGAAAAAATGTTAAACCCATAAAAGATGTGATTGATATTAATTATTTGACTTTAACTTAGATTAAAATCAGATTTTATTCCGACCCAAACAGACCCTTGGCTTCATTAACGCATAGCATTCTCTTTCCCTCCATTTATTTTCCTCGTTTCTTTGTTAACATCACGCCTAGTCTTGCAATTAGATCTTGTTTCATCAACAAATCGTTAAGAGAATATAATACCGAAAACAATCACATAATTCATTTCTACCAAAATAAAAGAATAGTCTGTTAACTATATGCTATGCAGGAACAAACTCAGAACAGATATTAATGTAAAATCATCCAGAAGTAAAGGGCTATTCATAGGAAAACGTCAAATTATCTCTCTTCTAATCTAGGATACGTCGAATAAAAGGTACAATAGTATGTGAAGCACGGAACGATAATTGACAAATAAAAGCTGATAAAACGAGCAGAAGAGCTGCTTCTTCCACCGTATCTTCATATGCACGTAGCCAACGGCTCTATGCTGGCACTGCAAAAGAACAAAAGAAAGCACAAGTAACATTACAAAACATGTAACACAATGATACACATCCAACACTGAGCATCACAGATTTAGCATGATAACATTATCGATAGTTTGTATGATCTAGATGAGATGCTAGCAGGCCTGTTTTATCTTGTTCTAACAGACAAGGAAAATAAAAGGGTGAGGGAGAGAAAAAAGAGAGAAACATCCCATATCGGAAATAGACCTTTGCTATTCACCCTGATAATTAGGATTAAAAGTTCCAGTGAGTATAGTAAACACGACGTTATAATGGAGCATGTCTACTCTATAATCTAGTAAACCAGTTGCCAATTCGAGAAAAATAAAATCAGCAGCTCAAAATGTATAGGGCTATAGATGACTTGTAAAGAACAGACCTATAGACCAAGACAACGCATACAAATGCATACAAACAGACAAATCAACTTACTGTATGTAGATGTATCGATCTGCTCAGGAAGTTCTTTAATATCAACTTCAAACCTCTCCTGAACCTGCGTCGTGTTAAAAAGCAGGATTCATTACAGGTGAAGCCAAAATACAAATTCATACATAAACTAAACATCATATTAGCTCACCTGATTGAGAACATCAGAATCAGACGCAGACGAAACAAATGTGATGGCGAGCCCTTTTGTGCCAAACCTTCCAGCTCTGCCAACCTATCAGGTTGAGAACGAAAAAAAAAATAAGGACAAATACCTCAGCGACATTAACAGCTTTATATTGAGAGGGAAAAAAACATACCCGGTGCAGATAAGTGTCCGCAGAATCAGGCATGTCATAATTAATGACAATGTTTACTCTTTCTATATCAATTCCTCTACCAACCAAATCTGTTGCGACAAGAATCCTCTTATGCCCCTCTTTAAATCCTTTGTAACGAGTCAACCTGCAAATACCAAACATTCATAACGACAAGTCCACGCCATTACCATCGAAGTAACATGGTAATATCATCAGGAGAAACTAGATTGTCAATGTCTAGATTCACTCAATGTCTAATAATGTAGGAAGATAGCTAATTACATATGCAAACAGAGAATTCACAAAGCTTAAATAGCTTCCTATATAAATATCTGTTAAATGAGCTTCCAAGGGAACATGCATCTCTCATGACTTCTTATTTTTTTATTTACTCAACCAAAGAACTAATTCATAGATAATTGCTACAAATAAAATAACCAAAATGAGAATGAAAGTTATACTTAATCCTTTTCAAATGCAAATAATCGATCTCAAAGTGATACAGACCTTTCTTCTTGGGACATGCCAGAGTGGATGCAAATGGATGGAAAATTACACTCCACTAGTAACTTGTTCAGCTCCGCAGCTCTATTCACACTCTTCACGAATATGACAACTTGATTGAAGTCCAGGGCATCAAGCAGGTCATTCAGCTTCCGGTTTTTCTCCAGATCACTTAATTTGATATAGTGCTGCAATTTGATGGTATCGAGTCGGCTGAAATAGACCTCGAAAAGAATAGGAAATTTCATAGGTCAAAAAACGAACCTGTACAAGCCCGTGCAGGGTCAACTTGGCCTCATCGTCCACATAAATTTCCATAGGCTGAAAGGAAGAAATGTCATATTAAAGCAGATTAGGAGTCCATCTGAAGCTAATGGTATCCAGAACGAAATGAAATATGGACGTTCATTCCGCAAATTGAAGTCCTGGTTCATCCGATTCGCCTCCTTGCAGAAACTTTACTACACAGACTAACTAGTGCCACCACTGCTGCTCAACATAATGAAACTGTCAAACTGATCAAACACACTGGATATACACCATCTCCCACTAAAACCCTCATCTCTTATCTTAACCCCATAGATAACTAAAAATTGAAAGTTAAACAAAGGCCTGAAGGAAGAATAAATAACTTGTACCAAATACAGAGAACCTTTATAACCATTGTGCCTAGAAAAACCAAAACCCTCTCTACCAAACATATTCACATCAACCATCACTTTGCGTCATTAGGATAGTTGAACACATAATTAGCTAGATGCAATATTTTAACCACAGCATTCTTGACCAAGTATCGCCTGCAGAAAGTTGGAGTAAAGGAATAAAAATAGACTTATAAAAATTCAAGTAGACTGGCCACAGGGCATTACGTCTTGCATAAATTTCTTGCAAACTGGTCGGATCTCCTTGCTCAATGTAGCTGAAAACATCATAACTTGCTTGTCATGTGGGGTCATCTTGAAAATCTCCTGAACATCTCTCCTCATGTCTGAACGGACATACAATAACGGAAGAATAAAATCAAAGCATTTCATTAGCTTGTTTAAAGAGACAGGAATTGGATCGGTTTAACGGCAAAGCTTGACAAGATATTATTCATGTGGCATACCCAGAGACTCGAGCATCTTGTCACATTCATCCAATATGAAATGCCTCACATTTCTCAAGGAAAGATCTTTGTCTCTAGCTAGAGCAAGTATCCTTCCAGGAGTACCAACAACAATGTGAGGACATTCATTCTTCAGAAGATCTTTGTGGATTTTGATGTTGACACCACCATAAAAAACAGAGATTTTGATGTCAGGTAAGTATGTGCTGAACCGCTCAAATTCATTACAGATCTGCAGAAGGGAAACAATACTAGAAGAGTAAGCAAACTACTGACTAACATCCAGTGCATACACATAAGAAAATATTTCGTATACAAGTGATCCACTTCTTGAGCCTTCATGCATGTGGTTCGTTCATAACAGAACAATGGCAGAATTTCTAGAACGAAAAGCTAGAACAGATGTTCTTATAGTTGGTAAGTTGGTATACATGCCTGGTAAGCTAATTCCCTCGTATGACAGAGAACAAGAGCAGCAACTTGACCAGCAACTGGTTCAATCTGCTGCAGCGTCGAGAGAACAAACACAGCAGTTTTCCCCATTCCAGATTTTGCTTGGCAAATGACATCCATTCCCAAAATAGCTTGAGGTATGCATTCGTGTTGAACTGATGAAGAATCAAAGAAATTTTGTCCAACCAAGCCACAGTTTCAATTAAAAAGGTTTTACCATTCAACTTCTCCAAGGTAGAGTGATAACAGTGATTTACCTGAGTAACATATGATAACAATGTAAGCAAAATACTTTCCTCTGGGCTCTCCTTCCTTTTGAAGTAAAAAGTAAAGTTTCTTAAATAGCTAGACAATCATTTCATTTGTCTCAGATTTTTAGTTCCAGTTGTATCTCAATGGTCTTCTTACATGATTACTATTATGTTAATCATGGTTTTAAAAAACCCAATTGAGGCCAGTTTCAGAGTGAGGCGAATAAAAATTGCCAGTGCTGATTGTGAGGAGTTTTTTTGAGTATGCTTTAACTCACTGAGGCACATGCCTCATAGCACCACCTCAAGGATTGTGAAGCGCGCGCTCCTGAACTTTCCAAACTTATTTACTTTAGATGTGAGTCCACAAACATTAAAATTTATAATTGACCCACTTTGGGTATGTCCCATTAAGACTTAAAATATTGTATTTCTCATACACCCACTTCGAAAATAGTCCAAAGCTGCACTGACGATGGTAATATTTTCTTTTTATTACTCTGAATTTTTTATTGTTTGTTTGCACAATATAAATTATTTTATTATGAATTTTGAAGGTTGTTTGTCAATTACTATGTGCTTTTTTGCATTTTAGTAGTTTTTCAATATTTTATTGGTTTACATCATGAAGGAAAAATGACTAGGTACCCGACTACATTTTTTGAAACATTGTTGTTAATTTATTACTTTCTTGATTCAATGATCCATCTTATTTTTTTACTTCCAAATTATACTTTTATTCTTGTTAAAAAGTTGCATTATTTTATAAATTTTTGATTTATCTATAAGTTACATTGAAGCTAACTCTTGCACCTTGCCTACAAAAGTGAATTACTATGATACTCATTTTAGGCTTTTCAAAATCATAGTAGGTTTTTGAGACATTCGCCTCAAAGAATCTAGAGACCACTTAGCCTTCGGAAGGGAACATCCCTTGGACACCCTATTTAGCTTTATTAAACTCAGTAATTATTCACGTGGTCTAAAATGCACAAAATGATGACACCGAAAACAGTTGAAATCACCACAGAATAACAAACCAATATCATTGGCCTCCCATTTGTTCTAACTTCAAAGATAAAATAAAATAAAAATATAATTACATCATTCAAGTATACCAGGTTAAAAACTCTTTTCATCAGTAATTAAGAATTAATCCAACTCGCTTAACTGAAGGAAAGTATCTTACCTTCTGATGGATGCTCAAATCCTGAATCCACTATAGCCCGTAAAAGCTCTGGCTTCAAGAGGAAGTCTCTGAATCCTGAACTGTGGATCCCAACATAACCCCTGAAATCAAAACACATTTTAACACCTCGTGTTAACAACTTCCGTAAGAAATTCTTTTATGTGCGGGAAAAATGTAACGTCAATCGGAGCTCACTTTTTGACCGACTCTCCGTTGACTTTCGCGTTGACGGAATCAAGGGCTTTTTCGTCTTCTTCCTCGTAATCGAGAAGCTCCTCTTCATAGGCTTCGTTCTCCTTCGTATCAACCATATTTTACTCAGCTGCTTTTGCAACACATATAACAACAGATCAATACCCAAAATCAAGCTCTTTCAAGCTTGAGACCCAAAAAGACACATCTCACAGATATATAAACAGATCGATACATATATGAGTAGTTCTAGGGTTGTTGTTTGTTTACCTGTTGAATCTAAGAAAAAGGATAGAATTTTTGAGGATTTATAGCTAGGGTTCGGAAATTCTGCAGAGAAAAACTGTTAGGAAAGATTAGGAGAAGTACTGTATATAGAAGATGAGGTGAGAGGGCTTCTGCGGATAAGTGTACTAAAACGACGACGTTGCTGTCGGGACCTCGCGACGGACAATAAAGTAAAAACATGAATAAAACTGCAAGTACAGGAGGATTTTACCAGAATTTTGTACAGGATTTTAAATTTCTCTCTTGTGGAAATGGGGCCCATGTAAATAAAAAATTGGCAAAATTTCCCCCCATATATTATATTATAGTTAAATATTTAATTTAATATAATTGTAAAATATAATTAATTAATTTTTGAAAAACCTGATTTTTGCAAAATTAAAACTTGGGACCTGATTTGTGATTTTGGAAAAGAAAAAACCTGATCCATGCATTTTTCCCTTTTAAATTTCTCTCTTGTGAAAATGGGGCCCATGTAAATAAAAAAATTGGCAAAATTTCCCCCCACCCACCCCTGCTGTGTGTTGCCTGTAAGTAAATTCCTGTACTCGTAGCAACACTCTAAAAACATTATAATTCATTTTTCCGACTTCTGGTATCAATCACGAATTCAACAATAAAATAATATTACCCGTAAGCTCAAATTTTTTCCGTTTTTTTTTAACCGGCATTTTGCAAAAAATTACTATTCATCTTATTATAATGTGGAATAATGATGGCTAAACTGATGCTTACTAAGAAATTGTTTTTGGATAATTATATTATCGCTACAATAAGTATTCGGCACATTACAATTTTCTTATTTACTTAAATAATAACGAGTAAAATGACATAAATATCCTATACACTATTCATTGATATATTTATCTTTTCCATTATCATTATTCGTACACCATAAAAGATGTATAACTCATATAGGGATGTCAGTTTAGCTCGTCAGCTCAAGCTATTCGTGGCTTGGCCCAAAAAAGGCCCATTGAGGTTCGATGAGTCGTTAGAACCGAGCCGAAGCTCGAGCCGAGCCCCAATTTGGGAAAATTGGGTTGGGCCGAGCCGGCCTGTATAAAATTTTTTTAAAAAAAAAATTGAAATGGAAGGAAGGAAAGAAGCCGTGACAACTTGGTGTTATATATAAAATAAAAAATAAAAAAATCAGACCGGCCCGTTGATGATCGAATCAAAAGCTCCAACCAGCCGTTGAGGCCCGAGCCACAAATTCTTTTTTGAATTTTTTGCTCGACTCGACTCGGGCCAAAAAAGTCCGAACCCATTTCGTTCGAGCCGAGTTCAAACTTCGAATTTCGACTCGCTGCCACCCCTAAACTCATATTTAAAAATATAAATGTGAAGATTCATACAACAAAGGAGACAAAGTTTGAACAAAAGAATCAGATAATTATGCTTACAGGCAGGACCCTTTGTGTTCTCTTAGATTTCATTGGAATTTGAATGGGGCATATATATGCAATTTTTGATATTGAAGCAATGCCTTTAGGAATTGCAATTACAGTTGTAGATCTTGTCATCCTCATTTTGTGTTTCATAAGAAAGGATACGTGAATGATCATAAGAAAAGATCTTCGGGCCTCTCTTCTTCACCAGGTGCCTTCGTTAACTCACTCTATTATCGGTCTTGATTTTATTTTATTTTTATTTTTATTTTTTTATCGAGTTGTTGAAAAACATTATTACATTATGCAAGTTGAATTTATTATTTGAATGGTTATGATCTGGAAAATGTTTTATCTTGAACTTTCAATGTCTTGAGTATATGACTCAAGTGATAATCAAATATAGAGATCATTTTCTATCATTCCTTAATAATCCGAAAGTGGCCTATGTTTTATAAATAGGGTAATGAACACATAGCGCCTTTATATTTTACTGTTATTGTTGAAAATGTTCCAACTTTTCATTTTTTGGCTTTTTCACTCTTATTTTCACATTTCATTGCGTAAAAGGTCCTATTCATTCGTTATTTCGAATAAAAGTTGTAAAATAATGAATATGTCCTTCTATTTAAATAAAACAAAAGGAAAAAGAAAAAAAATAGTTACAATCATAGTTCTAGATTTTTTTGAAAAGTGCAAACGAGTCCCAAATAAATTATTAAAAGAGTAATAAGCACATATATCCCTACATTTCACTATTGTTGTGAAAAGCGTCACTACCTTTTATTTTATTTTTAGCATTTTTATCCTTAATAACAACTATAAATGCGCAAACTATCATTTCTATCAATTTTCATCCAATTTTTTAACAATAGCTTTGAAATGAAGAATACACCATCCTTTTTTTTGGGACTCATTTTCACTTTTTTCACTTTTTAAATTTTTAATTTTTAATAATTTAATTGAGACTTGTTTACATTTTTTTTTTAAAAAAAATTAATTTTTTAATAATTTATTCAAGGCTCATTTTACACTTTTATTTAAAAAAAATTGGGTTGGGCATATGGTTGCAATTGGTTCTTTTTTATTATTATTTAAATATGAGACTTTATTTGTCATTTCACGTCTTTTATTGAGAATTTGGATGAAAATGAACAGAAATGATGGTCTACGTAATTAAAAGTGTAATTAAAGGTGAAAATATCATAAAAATGAAATATATGAACGTTTTCACAATAATAGTTAAATGAAGGGATATTATGTGTTAATTACTCATTTAATAATTATTTGGAATTCGTTTGCACTTTATAAAAAATTGGGACTATGATTGTTGTTAAATTTTTTCTTTTTCTTTTTATTTAAAAATAAAAGGGTGCATTCATCATTTCATAGTTTTTTATTGAAAAAATGGATAAAAGTGACATTTTGCACGATAAAATATTGAAATAAGGGTGAAAATATCAAAAAATGAAAGGTGTAGACCTTTTTTACAGTAATAGTGAATGGTAAGAATTTTACGTGCTAAATATCCTTTATAAATATAAATGAGAAATATCGTACTCAATGCATAGGTACCAGGGCTTCCATTGAGTCGGTGGGTGCGAAAAGTTGGTTTTTTTTTTTTTGGCTATACGAAGGTCATAACAAGTCTTGGCCTTAACCCTGAGGAGTAGCTCAATTGGTCAGGTCTTGGGTTTGCTCCCCAATGGTCACAAGTTCGACTGTTCGAGTCTCCTCAGGGCCACTGAGGTGAGAAATGGCGGTAAACTTCAGGCCCCGTGAAATTAGTTGAGATGCACGCAAGCTGACCCAAATATCCACGGTTATCAAAAAAATAAAATAACAAGTCTTGGCCTTGAATACTAAGGCATTGTATGTTTCACATTAAATCATATTTTGATTTTAGTCATAATCAAATAATCAATATTAACTACATCTTTCATAGGTCACACAATTTTTCAACCACATATTTTAAAAACTTCTTTTACAATCTACTAAAAATTTAATTTTAATCCCCACCAAAAACCCTCTAAGACTCGACATGATTTGCCTGGTCCGTTGCACAATCTTTTTTGAGCCCCTCCTCGGTCCGACTTATATCGTTTCATGACTTCGTGTGCCTTTAGATTGGAACGATGAAAAAATTGAAATAAGCAGTTTTTATTACAGAATTTCTCGATTCCAATTATTGTATTTTGGTTCTTCGCTTTCTTGATAACACAACAACTTGAGCAAGCAGCAAATTCACAGTGTTTGATACATCACAGTCAGATTTTGCAGAAAGTCACTCATCTGCACTTGGAGCAAACGGGTGGCTTCTGATTCAGGATGAAAAACATGATACACGTGCGATTCGCCCTTGGCTTCGACCAATTCCACTCTCTTCACCCCTTTGTTGTGCAGAAATTCTGCATACATGACTCCTCTTTCTTTCAAGAAGTCCAATCCTGCAACATAAACCACCACTGCTGGAAATTGGCACCATTCAGCATCACTCAAATCTGCTTTCTCAAAATTGCATCCATAAAAATCTCGGTCTGATCCTTCCGGCAAACTCAGCCCCCAAAACATGTCATTCATAGCCAATTCCTGGGTTGAACCCTCGGCCAGTTCTAGTTTAGTTCTCTTTTCACTACCAAAATAAGGGTGGATTGGCAGCAACCCTTTTATTAAAACATGAAAATTATTACTTTTAATAGCTTTTATAGCAACCTGATGAGCAATATTTCCTCCAGCGCTATCACCAGAAAGAGAAACGCGGTTAAGATCAGCACGTTGAAGCCATGGTTCAATGCACCTATTGACATGCAACCATTCAAGCGCACTATAACAATCATCATAAGCTATTGGGAGCTTGTTCTCTGGTGAAAGGCGGTAGTCTACTGAAAGGACAATGGTTTTTGCTCTAACCGATAAATCTCCAAGGAAAATGTGGTATCCTAACCATGTAGTCGAGCCAATGCAAAATCCTCCACCGTGGAAATAAACCAGAACCGGAAGTTGGGTTGATGATTCCGGGACATGAGGAAGGAAAATTCTAGCGGTTATTGGCTTTGACGGATCAATCACTACGTCTTTGGATATGTATCCATTTGATGATTCGCTTAATGGGGTTGCTATTTCGGGAGAAAAGCGTTTAACAGTGCCATCAGAGAATACTTGAATATAGCCTGCGGCTTCGGCAACTATAGACATTTTGATTTCCATGTTTACACCAAATTGAGCTTTAAATAGATTTCTGGGGTGCAGAAAATGGAGATTGGGTGGAAAGTGGGTTACTCATGGAAAGAGCAATGGTGTTGACACTAGTTACAGTTAACCTAATAATCTTTGCTTTGAATTATTGTATGAAAATGACATAAACAGATAGAAATTTTGCCCAAATAGGCGTGAGAGAGAGAGAAATTTGGTACAGTTTGTATGATTGTATGGCAACAATTAATTTTGGGACCTTAGATGAAGAAATTTAAGGTTCGGTGTGAATTTCACAAGGAAATTAACTGCGGCGACCAAAATAAAACACCCACAAATTCAGGGCCCAAACAAGTTTTTAACCTCAATGATTAGAAGTAGGCAAAGCCAAAAAAATACATAACAGAGCGAAAAATAATAAAATTATAACGCGCCAGGTAGGGGTCGAACCTACGACTTTCTGCTTAGGAAACAGACGCTCTATCCACTGAGCTACAGGCGCATCCGTCGACTTAACGTATTATTTAATTACTCAACATTTTTCGAAGATGATAATCCACCTACATTATCGAGGTCTGCATCAAGAATAGCAACTAAGCATAAGACAATGAAATTTTCACACTAGGAAAGCTGTAATATTATGTTAAAATCGCTTTTCTTTAATATCGAGGAAAAAAACAACAGACTAGAAGCTACTAAGGTGATTTGGTTAAGCACAACAAAATGACATTCAAGTCCGTAGGGTAGCTCCCCAAACATTTGATTTTCAGCTATGGAGGTTCATGGCGCTTCTTTTGACTTCCAAATATAATGCTTACAGGAAAACCTCGAGTTAACAAGACTGCGGGCTTCAAGGAGGAAATATCATAACCAGAAGTATGATAACAGTAGTTACTTAGCTTCATGCTCCATGACAGGATTTAACTTCCCGAATTCGTCCAAGTCATGATCTTGCATTGCATGGGCGGCAACGAGAATATGTTTACAGTGGAACTTCCACTCCTGAATTCCCTGAGGGTCCGTAAGGCCGATATCGTAAGCCTCGTGTACATGTTTTCCATGGTTTTAATTGCTGAAAGTTCTTCAGGCACTCTAAGAAGTTTTTCTGTAACTTCAGTACCAGCCCAGTCACTGCAATCTTCTTTTTGATCGGTCTCTTCTGGTGGGATCAATTGCTCATGCCATGAGAAGATGCTGTAAATCATTATCTCACACTCCTTTACTAGATTATTCAAACCTTTAGTTTTAAAGAAGGGCTCGTGCAAACCTTTTGGATGAAAGGTAATCGCATGAGTTCCCCACTTCGCTTGTCATAATTTTTCAAGATCTTCACTAGTCCTGCCAGAAAACCAATAAAAAGTTCAGAAATAATGAATCTCGCTTCCAAACATGTATACATCAAATCCCACAAGGAGTTCTGCTTAAATGGAATCAGGTACTAGTCATGGGAACACCACCCACCACGGAATGGTAAAAGGAAACACGGTTTTTCTACCTATCATCAATTTCTGAACTCAATCCTCATCAATAATTATCTCCCTAGGTACCTCTTAGTGCAATGATGAATAGGATCTATACCACTATGGTGTCTTTGCTCAAAAGTGAAGAAACTGGCAATTGTAAAGAAAACGGTACAGGGAATTTTCAGAAGAGAAAGAAAAGGGAAAAACACAAAAGGACTTCTCGCTATCATATAAGAAGGTTGTCCATCTTTATCTCTATCTCACTCATGCACTTCACAACAGTCGTGTCACCTCTCTTACCACATCTCCCTCATTCTTGATAGATAGATAATAGAAGTCGTGCTTTCAATTTTCCCTATTTAACATTACGGTTGATTGGGATCAACTATTGGTTAGCAGAAAGAAAATGTGAAGCTGTAAGTGTATGAACGGATTGCCTACTGGCTTCTCCAATAGAAGAAAACAATACAGAAAATCCAATAAAAACAAGACATTTTACAAGTGTTAAAAAGATCCCAATAAAATCTGGAAATACATTTATTCTTCTCCCTCTTCCTAAATCAGTATCCCCTGTGGGAAGATATCTCCCACTTACTCATCTTAAAATCAGAAGATAACCTCAACCTGCACAGGAAGTGAGAAAAGAAAATTATCTCACTGGTAACAATTCAGTAGGGAAGTCTCTATAAAAAGAGATTTGAAGAAAAATTAAATCTTACTGGTTCACTCTGCACCAACGTTTACTTCCCATAAATTTCCTCAAGATTTATTGCGATGAACTTGTTAACAGTTTATATGTGATTAGACTAACAAATCCACCCACTTAAAGTACTTCTTCCAATTTTGAGTAAACTGGTCTAAAATAAATGACTGCAGTTCTAATGTGGAAGTTCCAATAATATGAAATGTAGGGTCTTATCTTCTACTTTGGTTGCAAAAAGACCTCCTTCTATTATAAAGAGGTAAAATGTTACGGTAACTATTTATGATAAGGAGATATATAACAACTGTGCCGCACAAAAACATCATCATGGAGTCTGGAGACAGCAAGCACAAAAAATCTCATATTTTAACTGCTAAGATGGCAATTCTCAGCTCAAACAATCATCGCACATTCACGAGAGGGAGCAAGCCATTTACTACAAGGCATAAGGGGCAGGAAACTGTATAGTTTAGAGCAATGTAATTCTCCAACAGAATCATCTCGCCATGAAAATCTACAATCTTTCTTCCTATTTACATCAGCTCTATGTCTGAATGCTTAGCTTCTTCAACCTCTTCTTTTAGCATCTGTATTTGTTAAGTTTTATGCTTAACAAATTGGGCCCAATGATGTAGCCCATCATGATAATATTGTTGGCCCTATGATGCAACCCATAGTAATATGAAGAGTCCAGGCCATTGACTGCAACCCGGCAGCCCATTTCATTATATTTCAAAGGCTAAGATGAAGCCATGTGGAAGGGCTGTGATCATTGGATGCGTCTAATCGTTTGTATTATTGGCTTTATCTTTTCATTTGCCTTGCATTCGAGATTATTCTAGGGAAAAAGGGCTTTCTCTTCTCTTTGGTTCTCTCTAGTCTCTCTCTGAAAATCTTTGATTTTCGCCTTAAATCTCTAAACTCTAGGGGTTCTTGGTGAGGTCTAGTGTTTGTAAGGGTGTGATTTAGGTGATTTCGTTCTTGTTGTGGGTAGTAACCTTTGGCTATTTTGTGTGATCGAGTCTGTGGTTTCTTGAGAGAAAATCTAGGTCTGAGGGCATTATCCTTCGTGGATGTTTTGCATTGTGATACTTGCTTTGATTAATTGGGACCTGTTAATACCAACAGTATTCAACCGAAACTCAAATAGTAAGAAAGGTTTTCCATCAGTAAGGCTACATCTCAAGTCATCTAGAAAATACAGATTCCATTAGAATACCATGCAGTTTAATATAAATCAACTCTGGTTTATCTCCTAGTTTCTTGCATTTCTACACGTATTTTCTTTCCTTTCCTTTCTCCTCTTTTTGGTGCAGGCTATTGATTCCTAAAACGCATAATCTACCCAAAACCTGCAGCAATAATACCAAAAAAATGTAAAAATAGAATACCCATAAAACATAAAAATTATAATAAAATACCAAAAAAATAATAATAGTAAATAATAATAAAGAAAGGCAATACCTTTAATCTAATAATGTACAACTCCTCTTTATCTCGATCTCCTTTTTCAAAAGCTCCAGAAAATCAATTACTTCCTCCCCGTCGTCAACACGTCCGCCAACAAAATCTCCAATGTCCTTTTCATCATCGCTCAATCTGGACCGTTTATCTGGCCTCCCATTAAAGTTAGTGTCATTATTTTCAAGATTTTTGCACGACCCTTTTTTGGGATAAATCAATTTCAGCTGTTTCTTCAAATCTTTATACGAGAAGAACTTGTCTTGCCAATCTGGCAACGTTTCATTTATCTGATTGCACAAAATCTTCCAAAACTTTATGGTCCCTCACACACTATAAAAACTCTCAAAAGTGGAGGAGAAAACCCGAAAGAGGTAGAATTGGGAATAGGAAAGATTGGTGTGTGTTTGAAATGATCGGAGGTGAAAACGCTCTTTTGACAAATTTGTCACGCAACTATGCTAAAGAAGTAACACAATCGGGGTTGATTTTTAAAGTTAGGACGTATGATGGAACTTCTAAAGAAATTATGAGAAATTTTATAATTGAAAATTTTCGTCCAAAAAATCATATTTCGTGTAATTTTGTATACGAAAATTTACATGGGATATAATTTTTTCGGACGTAAAATTTTCTAATAAAATGATGAAAATTATATTGAGAAATTTGTATCAAAAAATAATAATGTTAATGAAATAATTGATTTTTTTTTTAAAAAAATGCGAGTTACACGTCTTTCTTTAAAACTCACGTTTAACGTATTTTTAACTATTTTTGATATATATTTGGACTATTCGATATGCCCATAATATAGTTCTCAAAATAAGGTTCGAGATGACGTAAACAATTTTTATATTTGATTAGCGTATGATCATCGGAGAAATTTTAAAAATATCATATTATCGAAATTTAAATTTATTGTGATTTGTCCATGTTTGATGGAGATTAAAATCAATTTTTTGTAAACACCTATTTGATACACATTAAGATTTTCATTTTCATAACTTATTCTTCTACTCATTTTCAATCATATATTCTTCAATAAAATAATATTTTTCATCACATCAATAATTTTTTCTTCTTTTTCAACCACACATTTTACATCATATCACTATTCAAAATCAATTCTTCCTCCAAAAAATCTAAACAAAACAAGCTCTGTATTACACAATTTTTCAGTAAAATAATTTTATACTTTAATATAATTCTCTATTTTTAATCCTACATTCTTCAAAAATATTATTTTTTACAAAATATATTCTTAAAATTATATATTCACTTCTTTTGTAAGATATTGGTTGAGGTGGNTTCTTTCAAAATAATGTGGCTTAAATACTCTAAATTTTGATAAAAGTTAAACAGTTATAGATTTTATGAAATAATTTATTAAAATTCATTGATAACTTTGATTTAGATTAAAATTTAGATTTCAATCGATACCAAATATGATTTTATATAAAAAAAAAAATTCAAAAGTTGGGGGTGCCCCCCGGGTTTGCTAGTGACAGACAATGGTGTCCCAAGATATAACAAATTATCAGTAGAAACACTTAAAATTACAAGAAAACAATAAACCTAAACGAATTATTCTCTTTACAAGAAAATATTTAATGAAAGTTTTTGCAAGAGTATTAAT